>JAULUF010000019.1:17637500-17650000 GCA_031834385.1 Semotilus atromaculatus | reverse complement strand
AAAGCAGATTTCCAGTATAACAGGAGATTACAGTAACCGAGATTGTTTTGTCTTTACAGGAGATTTAGAATAAAGTTAGTTTTGATTGATTCACTTTCGTGAAGGGTTATCAAAGATCATTAGTGATTAACTTAGCGGCCGCTAACACACACCGCTCTAACTTTTAAAAACGTCATATCTGCGTAAACTTCAAAAACATGAACCTGTGAAAACACTGAATAAAGGCGTGGTTTTTCTTTCTGAATTGACCTCAACAAATCACTTGTCTGGCCTTAAATATTTATATTTCAGAATTTTTAGTCACTTCCACATATCCATGCAAACAGTTTTATCTGTACAGAAGTGAAGGAGGCCTGACCCTAACTAGTGACACTTCAGGACTGTGCGTGTGTGCAGGTCCTTCATCAGATCTGGTGTGTGTGTGTGTGTGTGTGTGTGTGCGCGCATGTGGAGGGGTCCTTCATCAGATCTGGTGTGTGTGTGTGTGTGTGTGCGCATGTGCAGGTCCTTCATCAGATCTGGTGTGTGTGTGTGTGTGTGCGCATGTGGAGGGGTCCTTCATCAGATCTGGTGTGTGTGTGTGCGCATGTGCAGGTCCTTCATCAGATCTGGTGTGTGTGTGTGTGTGTGTGCGCATGTGGAGGGGTCCTTCATCAGATCTGGTGTGTGTGTGTGCGCATGTGGAGGGGTCCTTCATCAGATCTGGTGTGTGTGTGTGCGCATGTGGAGGGGTCCTTCATCAGATCTGGTGTGTGTGTGTGTGTGTGTGCGCATGTGCAGGTCCTTCATCAGATCTGGTGTGTGTGTGTGTGTGTGTGCGCATGTGGAGGGGTCCTTCATCAGATCTGGTGTGAGTGTTTGTGTGTGTGTGTGTGTGTGTCCACCGCAGGTCCATCATCAGATCTGGACGTAGATGCCATTCTTCTTATGATGTAACGAGTACATCAGGATTAAGGGAAGTGTTCCCAGTTCCTAATCTATGCAGCCTAACATTGAGTTATAGAAGTCTATAATGTATTATGTGTATGCTAGGACAAAGAGATGTGTCTTTAGTCTAGCTTTGAACTGACAGAGTGTGTCTGCTTCCCGGACAATGGTAGGAAGACTGTTCCAGAGTTTTGGTGCTAAATAGAAAAAGGATCTACCGCCAGCAGTCGATGTTGATATTCTAGGTATTATTAACTGGCCGGAATATTTAGATCGCAATAGACGTGAAGGACTATAATGCGTTAAGAGCTCGCTCAAGCACTGCGGAGCTGAACCATTTAGGGCTTTGTAAGTAATCAACAATATTTTAAAATGTATACGATGTTTAATAGGCAGCCAATGCAGTGTTGACAGAACCGGGCTAATATGGTCATACTTCCTGGTTCTGGTAAGAACTCGAGCGGCTGCGTTTTGAACTAGCTGTAGTTTGTTTATTAAGCGTGCAGGGCAACCACCCAGTAGAGCATTACAATAATCTAGTGTTGATGACATGAACGCATTAACTAATTGTTCCGCATTTGTCAATGAGAGCATATGGCGTAATTTAGATATATTTTTAAGATGGAAAAATGCGGTTTTACAGATACTAGACACGTCTCCAGTGACGAGTGAATGTTTTTCCTGCAGATGGAAGCTCCTGTTCACAAACGCAGTCGCCGGTCAGACGCTCACGGGGTCAAACGAGGTTTCACGAGTTCACACTTACCAATGATCAGAGAATAAAAATGGTTATGCGTATTTGGCGTGCTGTCCGGGGAGAGGGCTCCGAGCTCGGAAATTGGGCCCGAACCCAGAGTACCCCCCGTATCTCTGTTTAGGGATAACTAGGCAAGTGTGAGGAGATGGGGTGGTGGAGGGATGCTGAAAACTGTCGAGGAATATGGGTGAGTTGACTGTGTGTATTTATAGGCTTTATTTGTGCTGATTGAGTGGACCAGTTGATTACTGATTGCTGACAGCTGGCTGACTTGATTGTTTGATCATTAGAATGTGTTCCTCCCGAACCTTGTTAATAAAACATCAATAAGCACCGCAGACACCAAACACACGGATCACACAACTGACGTCAAGCTGATGATACATCTTCAAATATCCCATGTTTTATTACAAAAAGCAGATTCATTATGAAGCAACAGACTCATATTTTCATTAGACCAGAATACAGGAGCAAATATTACAATAAAAAACAGTAAATCATTTTCCTTGCATTGCTTATAAAAATAAAAATAAATGAAAGGCCTTCTTTTGGTTTAAAGCTCCACATTCACGCAGAAAGCCGCTCTGGCAGATGTAGTGATGAAGTCTGATGTGGCGTCAGTGGAAGCCGATGCGCAGCGCTCTGTTCTTCACCATGGTGAACTTGCAGACGAACACGCGTGCGCAGGCCGGGTCTGCGTGATACTGGTATGTTCTGGAGACGGTGGGCGGCGGGTCCGCGGGAGTGACGGCCGGCTGGTGACGCGACGGCTGAGGCGGAGACAGGAACCGCGAGGCTCCGGTGACGAACTCCACCAGCCGGCTGTACTGCAGCTCCGAGAGGCGCTCGCGGGCGTCGGCCTGAGACACACATCAGCGTCGGTTGGTTTCGTTTATTATTCATATATAATATATTAATGCTTTGACTACATTGTGATACACACTCATGCTAATAAAGCCCTTTTGAAAAATTGAGAGACAGACAGAGAAACGGTCAGACGATTGTGTGTGTGTGTGTGTGTACCTCTGTGTCACTCGTCACGCGGTGCTACTGCAGTGTGTGTGTGTGTACCTCTGTGTCACTCGTCACGCGGTGCTACTGCAGTGTGTGTGTGTGTGTGTGTGTGTACCTCTGTGTCACTGGTCACGCGGTGCTGCTGCAGTGTGTGTGTGTGTGTGTGTGTGTGTACCTCTGTGTCACTGGTCACGCGGTGCTGCTGCAGTGTGTGTGTGTGTGTGTGTACGTGTGTGTACCTCTGTGTCACTGGTCACGCGGTGCTGCTGCAGTGTGTGTGTGTGTGTGTGTGTGTGTACCTCTGTGTCACTGGTCACGCTGTGCTGCTGCAGTGTGTGTGTGTGTGTGTGTGTGTGTACCTCTGTGTCACTCGTCACGCGGTGCTACTGCAGTGTGTGTGTGTGTGTGTGTACCTCTGTGTCACTGGTCACGCGGTGCTGCTGCAGTGTGTGTGTGTGTGTGTGTGTGTACCTCTGTGTCACTGGTCACGCGGTGCTGCTGCAGTGTGTGTGTGTGTGTGTGTGTGTGTGTACCTCTGTGTCACTGGTCACGCGGTGCTGCTGCAGTGTGTGTGTGTGTACCTCTGTGTCACTGGTCACGCGGTGCTGCTGCAGTGTGAGTGTGATGCGTCCAGGCGTGTATGTGTCGTGTTCACACTGGATCTCAGTGATGGGAAAGGCCTGCTGCTGCGCGTCCTCACACACACTGACCACGAACAGAACCTCTCCGCTCAGCAGCAGACAGCCGGCGTGTTCCTGACCTGACCCGCTCACCATACACACATCCAGAGCCATGTGCAGCTCGGGGCGGCCCAGAGACTGCAGCATCTTCCTGCAGACACACACACACACACACACACACACACACGGCCTGAGTCACAGGGCAAAGCTTGACATAAGAAGAATGTATATTCTTTACAGAAACTTCCATGATTTTTTAAATATTTGAATAATTTCCATGACTTTTCAGGTCTGGACTCCTATATCCAGCTTCCCTTTCGAAAGGGAACTCGCACTGCGTCGATGATGCTTTGGGGAACACCTCCGCGTGAAAGGTGTCTGAAACGCTTATCCAATCACAGCCTATGACGTCACTACTAATGCGACTCGGAAGTATAAAAAGGGCCCCTAGAGAACATGTCCTCCTTTTATCATCTGAAGGGACTGTTTTGTTTGTACGCTTCAACCTGAAACTTCAAAAGGTAATCATGGCTTGTGGAAAACGCTTCAGGAAGTGTGTGGATCCGTGTCTAAGATATTTGACACCTGATGATGACACACTGCTTGTGCCAACCGTGAGATTTTCCCTTGAGAAGAGGGACATGATCTGTGGCAGGCGGAGCGGGTCTGGAGCCCTGGGGCTTCAGGAGAGTTATCTCTCGCCCCTCTGAGGCTCGCGAGGTTGAGCTGAGGATGAGGATGTGTTTGTGAGGTTGAGCAGAGGATGAGGATGTGTTCGTGAGGTTGAACTGAGGATGTGTTTGTGAGGTTGAGCTGAGGATGAGGATGTGTTCGTGAGGTTGAACTGAGGATGAGGATGTGTTCGTGAGGTTGAACTGAGGATGTGTTTGTGAGGTTGAGCTGAGGATGAGGATGTGTTCGTGAGGTTGAACTGAGGATGAGGATGTGTTCGTGAGGTTGAACTGAGGATGAGGATGTGTTCGTGAGGTTGAACTGAGGATGTGTTTGTGAGGTTGAGCTGAGGATGAGGATGTGTTCGTGAGGTTGAACTGAGGATGTGTTTGTGAGGTTGAACTGAGGATGAGGATGTGTTCGTGAGGTTGAACTGAGGATGAGGATGTGTTTGTGAGGTTGAACTGAGGATGTGTTTGTGAGGTTGAGCTGAGGATGAGGATGTGTTCGTGAGGTTGAACTGAGGATGAGGATGTGTTCGTGAGGTTGAACTGAGGATGAGGATGTGTTCGTGAGGTTGAACTGAGGATGAGGATGTGTTCGTGAGGTTGAGCTGAGGATGAGGATGTGTTCGTGAGGTTGAACTGAGGATGAGGATGTGTTCGTGAGGTTGAACTGAGGATGAGGATGTGTTCGTGAGGTTGAACTGAGGATGAGGATGTGTTCGTGAGGTTGAACTGAGGATGAGGATGTGTTCGTGAGGTTGAACTGAGGATGTGTTTGTGAGGTTGAACTGAGGATGAGGATGTGTTCGTGAGGTTGAACTGAGGATGAGGATGTGTTCGTGAGGTTGAACTGAGGATGAGGATGTGTTCGTGAGGTTGAACTGAGGATGTGTTTGTGAGGTTGAGCTGAGGATGAGGATGTGTTCGTGAGGTTGAACTGAGGATGTGTTTGTGAGGTTGAGCTGAGGATGAGGATGTGTTCGTGAGGTTGAACTGAGGATGTGTTTGTGAGGTTGAGCTGAGGATGAGGATGTGTTCGTGAGGTTGAACTGAGGATGAGGATGTGTTCGTGAGGTTGAACTGAGGATGTGTTTGTGAGGTTGAACTGAGGATGAGGATGTGTTCGTGAGGTTGAACTGAGGATGTGTTTGTGAGGTTGAGCTGAGGATGAGGATGTGTTCGTGAGGTTGAACTGAGGATGAGGATGTGTTTGTGAGGTTGAACTGAGGATGAGGATGTGTTCGTGAGGTTGAACTGAGGATGTGTTTGTGAGGTTGAGCTGAGGATGAGGATGTGTTCGTGAGGTTGAACTGAGGATGTGTTCGTGAGGTTGAGCTGAGGATGAGGATGTGTTCGTGAGGTTGAACTGAGGATGAGGATGTGTTTGTGAGGTTGAACTGAGGATGAGGATGTGTTTGTGAGGTTGAACTGAGGATGAGGATGTGTTCGTGAGGTTGAACTGAGGATGAGGATGTGTTTGTGAGGTTGAACTGAGGATGAGGATGTGTTCGTGAGGTTGAGCTGAGGATGAGGATGTGTTTGTGAGGTTGAACTGAGGATGAGGATGTGTTCGTGAGGTTGAACTGAGGATGAGGATGTGTTTGTGAGGTTGAACTGAGGATGAGGATGTGTTCGTGAGGTTGAGCTGAGGATGAGGATGTGTTTGTGAGGTTGAGCTGAGGATGAGGATGTGTTCGTGAGGTTGAACTGAGGATGAGGATGTGTTCGTGAGGTTGAACTGAGGATGAGGATGTGTTCGTGAGGTTGAACTGAGGATGAGGATGTGTTCGTGAGGTTGAACTAAGGATGAGGATGTGTTCGTGAGGTTGAACTGAGGATGAGGATGTGTTCGTGAGGTTGAACTGAGGATGAGGATGTGTTCGTGAGGTTGAACTGAGGATGAGGATGTGTTCGTGAGGTTGAACTGAGGATGTGTTTGTGAGGTTGAGCTGAGGATGAGGATGTGTTTGTGAGGTTGAGCTGAGGATGAGGATGTGTTTGTGAGGTTGAGCTGAGGATGAGGATGTGTTTGTGAGGTTGAACTGAGGATGAGGATGTGTTCGTGAGGTTGAACTGAGGATGAGGATGTGTTCGTGAGGTTGAACTGAGGATGAGGATGTGTTCGTGAGGTTGAACTGAGGATGAGGATGTGTTCGTGAGGTTGAACTGAGGATGTGTTTGTGTTCGTGAGGTTGAACTGAGGATGTGTTTGTGAGGTTGAGCTGAGGATGAGGATGTGTTCGTGAGGTTGAACTGAGGATGTGTTTGTGAGGTTGAACTGAGGATGAGGATGTGTTCGTGAGGTTGAACTGAGGATGAGGATGTGTTCGTGAGGTTGAACTGAGGATGAGGATGTGTTCGTGAGGTTGAACTGAGGATGTGTTTGTGTTCGTGAGGTTGAACTGAGGATGTGTTTGTGAGGTTGAGCTGAGGATGAGGATGTGTTCGTGAGGTTGAACTGAGGATGTGTTTGTGAGGTTGAGCTGAGGATGAGGATGTGTTCGTGAGGTTGAACTGAGGATGTGTTTGTGAGGTTGAGCTGAGGATGAGGATGTGTTCGTGAGGTTGAACTGAGGATGAGGATGTGTTCGTGAGGTTGAACTGAGGATGTGTTTGTGAGGTTGAACTGAGGATGAGGATGTGTTCGTGAGGTTGAACTGAGGATGTGTTTGTGAGGTTGAGCTGAGGATGAGGATGTGTTCGTGAGGTTGAACTGAGGATGAGGATGTGTTCGTGAGGTTGAACTGAGGATGAGGATGTGTTCGTGAGGTTGAACTGAGGATGTGTTTGTGAGGTTGAGCTGAGGATGAGGATGTGTTCGTGAGGTTGAACTGAGGATGTGTTTGTGAGGTTGAGCTGAGGATGAGGATGTGTTCGTGAGGTTGAACTGAGGATGTGTTTGTGAGGTTGAACTGAGGATGAGGATGTGTTCGTGAGGTTGAACTGAGGATGTGTTTGTGAGGTTGAGCTGAGGATGAGGATGTGTTCGTGAGGTTGAACTGAGGATGTGTTTGTGAGGTTGAGCTGAGGATGAGGATGTGTTCGTGAGGTTGAACTGAGGATGTGTTTGTGAGGTTGAGCTGAGGATGAGGATGTGTTCGTGAGGTTGAACTGAGGATGTGTTCGTGAGGTTGAACTGAGGATGAGGATGTGTTCGTGAGGTTGAACTGAGGATGAGGATGTGTTCGTGAGGTTGAACTGAGGATGAGGATGTGTTCGTGAGGTTGAACTGAGGATGTGTTTGTGAGGTTGAGCTGAGGATGAGGATGTGTTCGTGAGGTTGAACTGAGGATGTGTTCGTGAGGTTGAACTGAGGATGAGGATGTGTTCGTGAGGTTGAGCTGAGGATGAGGATGTGTTCGTGAGGTTGAACTGAGGATGAGGATGTGTTCGTGAGGTTGAACTGAGGATGTGTTTGTGAGGTTGAGCTGAGGATGAGGATGTGTTCGTGAGGTTGAACTGAGGATGGGGATGTGTTCGTGAGGTTGAACTGAGGATGAGGATGTGTTCGTGAGGTTGAACTGAGGATGAGGATGTGTTCGTGAGGTTGAACTGAGGATGAGGATGTGTTCGTGAGGTTGAACTGAGGATGAGGATGTGTTCGTGAGGTTGAACTGAGGATGTGTTTGTGAGGTTGAGCTGAGGATGAGGATGTGTTCGTGAGGTTGAGCTGAGGATGAGGATGTGTTTGTGAGGTTGAACTGAGGATGAGGATGTGTTCGTGAGGTTGAACTGAGGATGTGTTTGTGAGGTTGAGCTGAGGATGAGGATGTGTTCGTGAGGTTGAACTGAGGATGAGGATGTGTTCGTGAGGTTGAACTGAGGATGTGTTTGTGAGGTTGAGCTGAGGATGAGGATGTGTTCGTGAGGTTGAACTGAGGATGTGTTTGTGAGGTTGAGCTGAGGATGAGGATGTGTTTGTGAGGTTGAACTGAGGATGTGTTTGTGAGGTTGAGCTGAGGATGAGGATGTGTTCGTGAGATCTTATACTAGAGCAGCAGTTCTCCTCTCACTTCAGAGAGTCGATTTTAAGATTATAGCTCTGAACTTCAGACATATAATATTCGTGCCTCGATATCTGGCTTAGGCTCAGTATCTAGGAATTTGGTGGTGGTCTGCTTAGCCTTAAGCCTCTCTGAGTGTAGGCTCCTTAGACCATCATGAGATTTTATTCCTGTAAATCAAATTTTTCCTATTGCTGATGCCCGTGCCAGTCGAGGCTGTAGGCGTTACAGTAGGCCTCCTCGATAGTCCAGTAGGATAAGACTGTACTCCCCTTGCTTTAAAGGGTTGATAGCACTTCTGCTGAGTACAGCCAGTTGTCAATGTTAAATAAGTATAACTAGGCCCACAGAAATGGGCCTGAAGCACTGTGTAGACCCAGGATCGAGTAGAGTTACTCTCCAGGAGGCCCGTCTCTATGATCCGGTCTGTGAGCGGTTACTGCCACTATCTGCAGTCCTCCCTAACCCCCAGACTCCTGTGGACCCCTGGCCAAATTCCCTTAAGGAAACCCTTCCATGGAAGCTGTTGGTTCCAAGCCTTAGAGCGGCCAGGCTTCCGCTGTGTCCGAGGGCTCCTTGAGGCTTACGGCTTGGGCAGTGGCCGTAGGGAACAGTCACTGACGGCCTTTATGTGTCAATATCGATTGCTGTGATTGGATATAAGCTTTTCAGACACCGCTTCATGCGGAGGTGTTCCCCCATAGGGTCATAAGTGCAAGTCCCCTGTTCTCAGGGAACATTGGTTACAGTCGTAACCGGAGACGTTTTTGGGTCCTGGTTGTGAAGTGAAGCGTTGGTTTACCAGACGTATTTGACGTGGCTGTTGGAGGCGTCGGCTGATCTGGAGTCTGTCGGCGGGTGCAGCTGTTTGGGAAGCTGCCAGAGACCCGCGCCGTGCAGCAGACCTGCGACACACACACACACACACACACACACGTCACTGCACACCTGCACATCAACACATTGTCCGGCGCGCGCATGCATGAACGCCTCGTACCGTATCCCGTCTGCGACACCAGCTCAGCTGCTCCTCCGATTGGCTTGGTGAAAACTCCCACAATGCCTTTCCCCACCCCTGAGATGACGCCGCGAGCCGTGCTGCTCGCCGAGCTCGGCAGATCCAGCGTCCGTGTGAACGTCTGCATGGGCTGATCCACGATTCCTGCGACAGCGCCTACACACACACACATCATTGATTCTGTTATTGTCCTGCTGATCACTGTGAGGCTGCTATGAATGATCTGTGTTGTATACAGCGCTGCAGAAGCGGACTGCACTCGTGTGTGTGTGTGTGTGTGTGTGTGTGTGTCTCACCCAGCAGGCTGATGCCCAGTCTGGACAGGCCTTGTCTCAGCCCGTCTCCCAGAGTCTCCGGCAGCTGCCTCCTCCACTCCTCCTGACGCATGTAATGCTCGTCGTCCAGTGACAGACGGTCCATGTTCCGCGCCAGACTCGTGGCCAGATTGGTGATGGATGTCAGAGTCCCTGTAGACAGACACACACACACACACTGACGTGTCAGTGAGAGAGACGCAGCAGGAGAATCAGGAGAAAAGCAGTTGCTATGGTGTTTTGGGTAGATAGTTGATGTTGTGATCAATGAAAGCACATGGAGGTCTTTAGAGATGGATATGAACGCATCACATGTGTCGTGTGTATCCTAAGAATTCTCATTCACTAACAGGTAATCTGCGTAACACGGGTTAGTTTCTTCAGTACTAACACCTAACTTAATAGCAGATGGAGATGGTCAATATTAGATCAAATAAACCCACCATTACAGACCGAGTGAATGTGTGTGTGTGTGCGTGTGTGTGTGTGTGTGTGTGTTAGTGAGTGTGTGTCTGCGTGTGTGTCACCTTTAGAGATGTGTTTGATGAATGAGTTGGTTCCTCTCGAGACGCCGCTGATAAAGGCTCCCGGCCCGCGAGTCAAACCCTCGTACGGCAACCGGAAGAAATCTGACACGCCGTTCCCGATACTCCGAACGAGACTGGCGGGACTGCCGAGAATCTCCAGAGACCCGACGACCCAACCTACACACACACACCAGCATATGTTAATTTAACAAACACACAGTGACTGCAGAGTAATGCATCTGTCAACTTGTTTCTGTCAGGAACAGAAGCTCATGGATTACATGTTCAGTTCTAAGGTGTGTGTGTGTGAGAGACGCACCTGCCCGGAAGAGTGCGCCGGCGGCGTAGTGCATGGCGAGTGTGTGTACGAGCTGGCGTGAGGTGGTGCAGACGGGGCCGCGCTCGAACAGCGAGAAGGACAGCGGCGTGTGGTCGGAGGCGATGTAGAGCTTCAGAGACGCGTGGATGGAGAGCAGGAGCTGCAGGGGTTCGACCGAGAGCTTCTGCAGGCGCAGCGGCATCACCAGCGCACGCATCGACTCCAGCACCTCCCGCGGCAGCAGCCCTTCGCCACGCACAGCCAGGGAGCATTCTGGGATGTAGGTGTGCAGCAGCGTCTTCATGTAGTAGAGGAAGGTGTCCTCCAGGTACACGCGCGCCGGCCGGATGCGCAGCGAGAGCCGGTCCAGCTGTCCGGAGCCGGAGACCGTAAGGCTCAGAGAGAAGCAGCAGGCGTGGCAGAACTCCTGCGGGGTCAGCAAGGGGTCGCCCGGGGTCAGCAAGGGGTCGCCCGGCGGCTCCTGGCACATGATGACTGGGAAGTGGAAGCTGGCGCGCTGGTATAGCTGGTTGTCCAGCTGCAGGCCGCCGCAGAGCAGCTGTACGGTGTGTGCGCTGGGGTCGGTGTGTGCGCTGGGGTCGCTGGGGTCGGGTGGAGTGCCGATGGCCGGCAGCAGGAGCAGGAGTTTAGAGACGGTGAGACGCAGCAGCTCCACTGAACCGGACCGGCTGGTGATGTCATCACAGAGCGCCACGCTCGCCTCCGTCAGCAGAACCCTGAAGGACAGCATCGGACTGGACGGCCTGCGAGAAACACACGGTCATCATGACATCAAGAGACCATTCTAGTTTCCTTATGGAATATTGCCGTGTTTATTGTAAATGATTTATGGGTGCACATCATAATAATTGTGTTAATAAGTTCCTCTTGCAGCATCTCTTCTCTGACAAGGGTGGGGCAACCTGTCACTCACATGAGATCCACCAATAGCAAACCACAACCATCCAACAATCCAATCAATTCCTCACAGTTACAATCAAGCCCCGCCCACGTATGTTCTTGTTCCAGAAGCGTTTCACTCGATATACGACACAATAGAGGAGAGAAGAGCAGCGCAACTTCCCTTTCATCAGACTCTGACTGAGCTGAGTGTGTGACACACGCCCTCTGGTGGAGAGACTTCCACACACACACACACACACACACACACACACACACACACACACAGACACACACTGACCTCTGGTGGAGAGACTCCCACACACAAACACGCCCTCTGGTGGAGAGACTCCCACACACACACACACACACACACACACACACATGCCCTCTGGTGGAGAGACTCCCTCACACACACACACACACACACACACACAAACACACACACACTGCTCTCAGGTGGAGAGACTCCCACACACACACACACACACTGCCCTCTGGTGGAGAGACTTCCACACACACACGCCCTCTGGTGGAGAGACTCCCACACACACACACTGCCCTCTGGTGGAGAGACCCCACACACACGCAGCAGGAGTGTGTTGTACCCGAGGTGTGTGTCAGCGTCTGCAGCGCTGCTCTCTGGCGCCAGTGTCAGTGTGATCGCGCCGCTCTGCTGAACAACATCGATGTACAAACAGCCGAAACCAGGAAGAAAGACAACCTACAAAACACACAGATATCAAGAGATCCGGTCATGAGGACTGAGGTTTTTTCTCTCAAACTTTATTATTTTAAAATTTATATTTGTTATTTTGTTTAAGATTTTTATTTAATAATAATAATAATAATAGTTATGATAAAATTGTGAATGCCAACAAACAAGTACAATAAACCTGGAGCTATTTTTTTATTACTGGAGCTATGTGTGTGTTGTGTGGTGTTGTGGTGTGGTGTTGTGTGGTGTGGTGTGGCGTGGTGTGGTGTTGTGTGGTGTTGTGGTGTGGTGTGGTGTGGGTGGTGTGGTGTGGTGTGGGTGGTGTGGTGTGGTGTTGTGTTGTTTTGTTTTGTTTTGTTGTGGAGTGGTGTGGTGTTGTGTGGTGTTGTGTTGTGGTGTGTATGGTGTGGTGGTGTCGTGTGGTGGTGTTGTGTGGTGTTGTGGTGGTGTCGTGTGGTGTTTTGTTGTGGTGTTTTGTTGTGGTTTTGTGGTGGTTTTGTGGTGTGGTGTTGTGTGGTGTTATGTTGTGGTGTGGTGGTGGTGTGGTGTTGTGGTGTCATGTGGTGTGGTGTGGTGTGGCCTGGTGTGGTGTTGTGGTGTCATGTGGTGTGGTGTTGTGTTGTTGTGTGGTGTCATGTGGTGTTG
>JAULUF010000019.1:17590000-17625000 GCA_031834385.1 Semotilus atromaculatus | reverse complement strand
AGACACACTGACAACGCGCTGACTGACAGGACCCAGCCGGCATCATTCAATAAAGTCTCAACTTTCAAATTTGGTCAGTCAAAGAAAATGAAACCATAAATAGGCCTACTATTTTGTGGCTCTTGAATGCGTCGGGACCACTGATCTATGAATAGAATGACTGGATAGCTCATGACGTTCTAAACTGCCAGCAGTCAGTGAAGCCACCGGAAGTGTTCGAGCGGCCATCTTACGATTCCCTACCAGCAGAGGGCTCCAATGGCGTTATACAGAGATTGGTGGCTCCGAAGATGATCCACTGTGCAACATACAAGTGTAAAATGACGTTCACAAAAGGATGTAGAAAAACTGTCCACAGGTAGTAATTCAAGCCCTATAAGTAGTAATTTACATGCACAATTGTCACTGTTCCAGTGTTGTTTTCTCCAAGGCAAGATCAATCCCAGCAAACATTGGTCCGACGGCAACGTCGTGTCCCTGGCCAAAAATAGTTACGGCCAGGACGGCATAAATCGGTAAAAATATGTAACACAGAACATTTCCTAAAAATGCATTCAGATACATTTGTACATGTCTACAGTTGCATGTATAGTTGTTATTTTAACGTTTAGCTATACGTGTAGTTCAATATAGTGTATCGGGTGAGAGGACGTCACTGGCGACGTCTTTTGCACGTGCATTTATAGTCCATCTATGAAATCCTTGTGAAATATGCAAAAGCTGTGCTTAATCCTTGCATGGTTAATATAGTGCAATAATTCATTTTATTGACCACGTAGTTTTTAAGAGGTTGTGAAGACGTCCACTGGCGTCCTGTACACGTCTAGTCAGGCTGTGAATAAATACACGTCAACTGACGTCTTCTGCACGTCTAGTCTAGCAAGACAGAAAAAATGATCAGGAATGATCTTTATGAAATACACGCTTTGTATACAAAGTAAATATATTTACTTTATTTTTTGGTTTTATAAATTATAATCACCAAGTGCCCAGTGTGGTGATTGCAAAGCCACTGCATTTTAGTCATTATTTCAACCTGTTGTACTTGATGTATTCGTTGTTATTTTTATGGAATGTATGCATGTACATGTAAAACAGAAATATACCCGGTCACCATTTATTTCTGAGTTGGATGTAATTGCCCAAACCATAAACTGCCTGCCAAGATGTAGTGATAAAAGATCTCGCGATCCTACAAAATCCCGCGATAGGATAGATTATCTCGCGAGATGTTAACGCGTTCTCCAGAACTTTGAACAACAACAACCACGAGGAGAGGAGGGAGTTGTATCGATATTATTAAAATAATATCATTTTAAGTTGGGTAAGTACATTTTGGATTATTACAGATTAACGTGCTTAAGGTTTACTTGTTTGACATGAATGAACCGAAAGAAATGATGCCCACATTTTCAACTGAAAATTACTGAGTTTGGTTAAAATTAGCTAGTAGGCTAAAAGTTACTTTGAACGTATACAAAGGTATACCAGTCCAGTATAAAGTATGTTTAATGATACAGTCAAAGTTATTACTGTAACTTATTAATTTAGCCTTGTGAGAGTTTATTTCAGAAATTAAATTATCTGAAATAGAATGAAATGTTTAGCTGGATTTCAGTAACTGCTTTAAAAATAAAAGCAGAACATCTTTTATACAATAAAATAAAATGTAATGCATGTTGATTACATTTTTCTATGCATGTTGATTACTTTTTTCTAATGTTTCATTCATGATTCATTCACCTTGTTTCATGTTTTTTTTTATTTAGCTGTAGACCATAACAATATTTTGAAAATAAGTGCATATCATTTACCTCAAATTTTTAATTGTATTTATTTTTAAAAAGAACTATATTCTCTTCCCTTAGATGCTGTGGAGATGTGGAGCCCAAACGCTACAGACTCTGAGACTGATCCAGCAAAGGCAGAACACCTGAAACACCTCCAGGAAGAGCTGGGACAGTGGATACAAACAATGAACCAAACAATGTGTTTAAAGGGATAGTTCACCCAAAAATTTAAACTGTTATAATTTATTTAACCTCATGTTTCAAACCTGTATACCTTTCTATGTTATGCTAAACACAAAGGTGTTTGGAGGAATGTTTGTAACCGAGCAGATGTCGCCTCCCATTAACTACCATAATATATTTTTTTCCCCAATAATGGTAGTCAATGGTTTCTCTATTTGCTTGGTTACAAACATTCTTCAAAATATCATCTTTTGTGTTCAGCAGAAGAAAGAAACTCATACAGGCTTGGATCATGAGGGTGAGTAAATGACAGAATTTTCATTTTTGGGTGAACTATCCCTCTATATAATAATTCAGTATTTTGTAGAGATGCACCGATTGATCGGCTGGTGACCGGAGTTGGCCGATTTTCACGTGATCGGCCATGACTGGCGATCGGCCGGTCAGTCTGACATATGCCAATTTTATGCCAGTCAAATGCACTCTGGCGCCCCATGATTAACATCGCTCAGCATCACACGAAACACACATGTAGGAATCCTCGTGAATTACGGCCGTTCAGACCGCAAGCGCATATTTTTTGCCTTGTGCATGTTAATCAATGAGTGCATTCACACCGTGAGCGGGAGCAGCGCGTGAGCGTCGAGCAGGAGCGTCGCGTGAGCAGCAGTGAAACGTTTCAGCGCCAAGTCTATTTCTACACTGCTCACGCTCAAATAAAGTGAAAGCACACTTTTGATGGACAAAATAGCCTAAATATGATTTCACACAAAAAGTGCCCAAAATGCACAGAATTTACGTGTTTTATCAAGAACTGGAGTAGGCTATGTCAGAAAAGAAACGTAGACTCAAAATATTTATAGAAAATTAACCCATTTAAACTTGTTTTTATTATTCAGTTTTTACAAGTGATTGTAATAGGCCTGTGTTTGTGTGTTTTGAGAAAAATCTTTATACTGCAAGGCTATATCTATTAAATGTATTATTTATATATTATTGTATTGCCATTACCTGTTTTCATACAGATGTTTAGTTTGCTAAATATATATCTAAAAAAAATTATTGGATATGATGTGAATAGGAACCGGTTCTTCCATAACACTGCACTTTAGATGTGTGTGAATTTCCCACATCAGGGGTAATTTATATAGTTCTATTTTATAGCGATTATCTATGTCAAACTTAATAAAAATCGGAATCGGCCTAAAACATAGTAATCGGTGCATCTCTAGTATTTTGTAATTGGTATTTTAGTTTGGTTAAATGTTAAACATTGAAAAAAAATGAGGAGAGATTTTGGCTGTTCAAGATCAATAAAATGTTGTGCTAAATCAGAACATGCATCTTTTTTGCTTATGTCCACAAATAATGTGTTCTTGTTTGTGATGTACACGTGATTAAAACGTTTTATTGACGTTCAGGTCTGACTGGACCAATTTTGGACCTTTTTAGAACCTTTGTCCAAGACTTGATTGCCTTTCGCGATGTTACGCAATAGGTGTGTGATTATTTTATATGCAGGCTTATGCCTACACTTATGCATAAACACACCTTATAAGCATCCAGAAGAAGACTAATTCTGACGTCCAGGAACGCGCTGAAGAGACGTGGAATTCACGGCCAGATGACGTCAAAGACGTCGGTTCAACTTCCATTTTGGAACTATTTTTCAACTATGACTGGACGTGTCGGACGGACGTCTTTTCAACGGTCATTACACGTCCAAATGTTTGCTGGGATGCTTCAACAACAACCAAAAAAACGGTAAAACCGTCAACAGTAACCTATAAGAAACCTCCGAGCAGCAATAATCAACACAATTAAGTTTCCAACAGCGACACCATTTGACAGCTTCAAAAGAGCTTCGTGCAGAGTCCGTTTACCGTTACTTACATTAACCCAGTGGCGTAGGTTTGATTTTGAAATTGGTGGGGACATGGACATCAATATATAAATATTTTTTAAGTTTTTATCGAAATTATTGCTAGGGATATATCAGTGTCAGTGGATATTGATAGGGACACGTCCCTAGCGTCCCTACTAAATTCTACGCCCCTGCATTAACCCATACAATTTGTATTATGCATTTCCTGAACATGTACTTGCTAACTAATCAAACACTTTATTTGACCAAACTACTTAAACACAATCAGTCTTTCGACCTTTTACTATCGTGTCGCGAGACAGAGAGAGCAATACAGTGCGTGTTGTTTGAAGACGGTGAGAGAGCGCGCGCGCGGCCGGCGGGGCTGTCTCTCTGCTCGTTGATAAAATCATTTTTAATAAATCGTGGACACGTTAAACTTATTCCATCCCTCATTTTGTTTGAACGAATTACAACGTGGCCACAATATAGTAAAACGTGCTGAGGTATTCGTGGCCACGAAACGATGCACCTTAATATTCACCAATTCACGAAAATATGGGTCTTTAGCATTCACTATTTAATTAATAGTATCACTATCAACGTTTCTTACCTGTGAAGGCTGACTAGTGTTCTCGTACAGCTTTTTATTCCTTTTGCAAAGAAATTGCCGTTTTAGTTAACGTTTTGGGGTTTTAACCAGCTAAGTTATACCACTGTTACACGGAAGTCCCGTAAGTGAACAACGAACACTGGCCACTTAAAAAATAAATATTATATTTTAACGTGGAGATGGCTTCTTCTTCATTCAAAGGGCAAATCACAAAATAAAACACTTCTTCATTAGCTACTGCCCCCTGCTGTTAGCCTAGACCGACACTCTCCAAGCTCCTCTCCCTCCCTAGTATCAAAGCAATTTTTAATAAGCAAGAACATTTTCCGACTTTAAACAAATACCCATTTAAATGCTTAGGGTGTTTACGTTGTAAGAATGTACAGGAAGACTTTAAATTTAAAAACGGTGTCTCGTTAGGCAATGTTTTCTCAGTCAAATCATAAAATTTCCTATTGATTCAATAGAACGCGTGAGCGCACTAGGGAATACCAAGATGGCGGCGCGGTGGCTTCACTGTTTATGACGTCATGAGCTGTCCAGTCATTCTATATAGATCAGTGGTCGGGACAGATTGCCTCTGTTAAAGCTGCTCGTGAACCGATCATCTTTTCCTTGGTTAATATATAGCATCAAATAGGCTAAACATGAATGTAGCCTACATCAGACGGGTGTTGGTTTAACCGCGGACAGACGTCAGCCTACACTCCGTGTCTCTAGTGTGTGTACCTGTCTCTAGTGTGTGTACCTGTCTCTAGTGTGTGTACCTGTGTGTACCTGTCTCTAGTGTGTGTTCCTGTCTCTAGTGTGTGTTCCTGTCTCTAGTGTGTGTACCTGTCTCTAGTGTGTGTACCTGTGTGTACCTGTCTCTAGTGTGTGTACCTGTCTCTAGTGTGTGTACCTGTCTCTAGTGTGTGTACCTGTCTCTAGTGTGTGTTCCTGTCTCTAGTGTGTGTACCTGTCTCTAGTGTGTGTACCTGTGTGTACCTGTCTCTAGTGTGTGTTCCTGTCTCTAGTGTGTGTACCTGTGTGTACCTGTCTCTAGTGTGTGTTCCTGTCTCTAGTGTGTGTACCTGTGTGTACCTGTCTCTAGTGTGTGTACCTGTCTCTAGTGTGTGTACCTGTCTCTAGTGTGTGTACCTGTGTGTACCTGTCTCTAGTGTGTGTACCTGTCTCTAGTGTGTGTACCTGTGTGTACCTGTCTCTAGTGTGTGTTCCTGTCTCTAGTGTGTGTACCTGTGTGTACCTGTCTCTAGTGTGTGTACCTGTCTCTAGTGTGTGTACCTAGTGTGTGTACCTGTCTCTAGTGTGTGTTCCTGTCTCTAGTGTGTGTACCTGTCTCTAGTGTGTGTACCTGTGTGTACCTGTCTCTAGTGTGTGTACCTGTCTCTAGTGTGTGTACCTGTCTCTAGTGTGTGTACCTAGTGTGTGTACCTGTCTCTAGTGTGTACTAGGGGTTTCATCGACTAGTCAACTAGTCGACAGTCACAACCACTAGTCGGCGCTGTCGGCCCTAGTCGACTAGTCGGAAACAAAATGGCATCAGGCGTTGTTGTTGAGGTACCTATGTGCCGTGAAAGAACTCGTAATACGCTTTAAACTAGAGTCTGACATCCTGGCAGATTCAGTCCCGATAACGGCATGCATGCTAGATCCACGGTTTAAGCACCTGAAGTTTCTCCCGAAAAATATCAGAGCGGATGCCCTGGCGCACCTGACTCGGCTGGTAGGAGAGGAGGAGGAACAGCCTGCTACGGGAAAGTTTAGAACTAACGTTGACTCTAATGTCTAAACAGTTTACCATGTTTAAGTCGCTTTGGCTAAAAATGTAGGCCTAAGGCCGTCCTTATATTATATATTCTCAGGTCTGTGGGGCAATAGCTTATACGCTGAGTTTCGGTTCATTTAAGAGATGAGCGCGCCGACGCCTCTGTGTCCTGATTATATTGCCTGCATGCTATATTTAGCCTATTATTTATTAAATCCAGGAAATTGGTTGATGGAGCATTGATTAAAATTAAGATACAATTAATACAAAACGAAATTCGCTTTAAAGAAAGGCTTTCTACAAAAACAAAATTAATGAAGTTGTAAATGTCTGCCCACTCCATTTGTCTATCGATATCTTTTCACTTTTCATATAATCAACATGAAATTTAAAAATATATATTTTATTTAAGCATGAATATGAAACTAAATCGTTTTTTGCAATTTTTCCATGTGGCAATGTTTATCTGCAACGTTCGCTGATGCGCATGGTGTGGCGCGGCTCATACTGTAGCAAGAATATTTTAATTACAAGAATGTTTTAAATGAATGCTGCTGTTATTTTATTAACACATGTTGATGAAAAGAATAACTGATGAATTATGCCCAATGATTCACCAGAACTCCTTCCTCTGTTATTGCGTTAATGCGTCAATTTAATGAATAAATTATTTAACGACTAGTCGACTAGTCGTCGACTGTTATGCAAAACTAGTCGACTAGCAAAAATCAGTAGTTGTGAAACCCCTAGTGTGTACGTGTCTCTAGTGTGTGTACCTGTCTCTAGTGTGTGTACCTGTCTCTAGTGTGTGTACCAAGTGTGTGTACCTGTCTCTAGTGTGTACGTGTCTCTAGTGTGTGTACCTAGTGTGTGTACCTGTCTCTAGTGTGTGTACCAAGTGTGTGTACCTGTCTCTAGTGTGTACGTGTCTCTAGTGTGTGTACCTAGTGTGTGTACCAAGTGTGTGTACCTGTCTCTAGTGTGTACGTGTCTCTAGTGTGTGTACCTAGTGTGTGTACCAAGTGTGTGTACCTGTCTCTAGTGTGTACGTGTCTCTAGTGTGTGTACCTAGTGTGTGTACCAAGTGTGTGTACCTGTCTCTAGTGTGTACGTGTCTCTAGTGTGTGTACCTGTCTCTAGTGTGTACACCAAGTGTGTGTACCTGTCTCTAGTGTGTACGTGTCTCTAGTGTGTGTACCAAGTGTGTGTACCTGTCTCTAGTGTGTACGTGTCTCTAGTGTGTGTACCTGTCTCTAGTGTGTACACCAAGTGTGTGTACCTGTCTCTAGTGTGTACGTGTCTCTAGTGTGTGTACCAAGTGTGTGTACCTGTCTCTAGTGTGTGTACCTAGTGTGTGTACCAAGTGTGTGTACCTGTCTCTAGTGTGTACGTGTCTCTAGTGTGTGTACCTAGTGTGTGTACCAAGTGTGTGTACCTGTCTCTAGTGTGTACGTGTCTCTAGTGTGTGTACCTAGTGTGTGTACCAAGTGTGTGTACCTGTCTCTAGTGTGTACGTGTCTCTAGTGTGTGTACCTGTCTCTAGTGTGTACACCAAGTGTGTGTACCTGTCTCTAGTGTGTACGTGTCTCTAGTGTGTGTACCTGTCTCTAGTGTGTACGTGTCTCTAGTGTGTGTACCTGTCTCTAGTGTGTGTACCTGTTTCTGGACTCCGCTGAGCTGCTTGACCCTGATGATGAGAGACGCCGTCTGTCCTTTATGTTGGATGGTTCTCAGCAGGTTCCCCACCTCGTCCACACTGAAGGCTTCGGCCCAGCGCCAGTTTCCCCAGCCCTCCATGCAGATGTGCAGCAGCTGAAACACACAGTAATGCAGATGTGCAGCAGCTGAAACACACAGTAATGCAGATGTGCAGCAGCTGCCCACTGCCGACGACTCCAGAAAATGTACCGACCATTAATATTTTTTTATGGCCAGGTAGTTTCTTCTAAAACAATTTAGGGTGAGTTATTGTTATTTTTTGGATAGAATTTGTGATTGCAATTTATAAGACAATTTTTTAAATAAAGCTGCAGTTTTGTTATGCTTGTGTGTCGGGCTGCGCAATTTAACCATATTGTAATTTTGTCATGTATTATTTTTTTGTCTCATATTACTATGCTAATAATACTTTTAATAAAACAAGTATTTAATAATAATAGTAAGTTATTTTAAGATCAACAGTGAAATGTTCATCACACACTAACTGTCTGTCAGAGTGAGACTAGTCTGGCACTTGACACACATTTGAACAAGAAACTCAAACATCATATCAGGAAGACCATCACGATCACTCACACTCTCTTACACACACACACACACACACACACACACACACACACACACACACACACACACACACACACACACACACACACATTTTATATACTTTATTTGATTCCACATTACAAGTCAATTTCATTTGGAATAAAATTTTTTGAATAATCCAACAGATTAAAACAAAGCAGCACATTGTTATGGATTACTAAAGTTCTAAGGGTGCAGGAAACATCGTCTTTTCCAAATAAACATGCTTCCTATAGTTGCTGAAATTGAACAGTACTTTGCCAACTGTTTGGCCCCACACACACACACACACACACACACACACACTCTCACTGTGATGCAGAGCTTTATCTCTGTAAAGCTGCTTTTGATTGTAAAAAGCACTATATAAAAAAAGGTGACTTGACACTCACACACACTCAGTGACCACACTGATTTTAATGCATTAGAACCTGATATTCAAAACAAGCACACAAAAACCATCACACACTAACTGTCTGTCAGAGTGTGTGTGCGTGCGTGTGTGTGTGTGTGTGTGTGTATGTTATGTGTGTGTGTGTTATATATGTGTGTGTGTGTGTGTGTGTTATGTGTGTGTATTATGTGTGTGTGTTATGTGCGTGCGCGTGTGTGTTATGTGTGTTATGTGTGTGTTTTATGTGTGTGTGTGAAGTGTGTGTGTGTGTGTGTGTGTGCGTGTGTGATGTGTGTGTGATGTGTGTTATGTGTGTGTGTGTGTGTGTGTGTGTTTGTGTGTGTGTGTTATCTGTGTGTGTGTGTGTGAAGTGTGTATGTGTGTTGTGTGTGTTATGTGTGTGTGTGTGTGTGTTATGTGTATGTGTGTGTGTGTGTTATGTGTGTGTGTTATGTGTGTGTGTGTGTGTGTGTGTTATGTTTGTGTTATGTGTGTGTGTGTGTGTGGGTGTGTGTGATGTGTGTGTGTTATGTGTGTGTGTGTGTGTGTTATGTGTGTGTTATGTGTGTGTGTGTGTGTGTGTGTGTGTTATGTGTGTGTGTGTGTGATGTGTGTGTGTTATGTGTGTGTGTTATGTGTGTGTGTTATGTGTGTGTGTGTGTGAGTTATGTGTGATGTGTGTGTGTTATGTGTGTGTGTTATGTGTGTTATGTGTGTGTGTTATGTGTGTGTGTGTGATGTGTGTGTGTTATGTGTGTGTGTGTGTGTGTGATGTGTGTGTGTTATGTGTGTGTGTTATGTGTGTGTGTTATGTGTGTGTGTGTGTGATGTGTGTGAGTTATGTGTGATGTGTGTGTGTTATGTGTGTGTGTTATGTGTGTTATGTGTGTGTGTTATGTGTGTGTGTTATGTGTGTGTGTGTGTGTGTGTGATGTGTGTGTGTTATGTGTGTGTGTGTGTGTGTGATGTGTGTGTGTTATGTGTGTGTGTTATGTGTGTTATGTGTGTGTGTTATGTGTGTGTGTTATGTGTGTGTCCGTGCTGATTTAACTGTTGACAGTGTGAACTCTTGTTTATCATTCCTACGGAGCGCTCATGAATCGGGTCAGAGTGAGATCACACTGACTCTCTGAACTGCACTAAGTGTTACTCAAACTGTAAAGTAAAACAAATTAGTGTGCGGGTCGACGCAATCGGTGACCGCGGTCAGGCCTGATCCTGCGCTTCCCGGCCGTTTGAAGCCGGATTCCCTTACGAAAACACGGCCAATCAAAGGCTGAAGTCAATTTGAGCAGCTCTTCCTCCTCCAGAGGCTGGCGAGAGGAAATGACATCATGCCTCAGATCTCTGCACTGTGACTCATCAGGAAGCAGCGGCTCGACCCCTTTATTTGCACAACAGCCCTTTTCCAGCGGGACCTTCAGGAGACGCCAAAACAGCGGCTCGCGCTCATCAAAGCAGCCGCGCACGTGTTCCCGCTCATCCAACGCACCCGGACATGAGCCGAAACACACGACCTGAACAGGATTAGATGTGCTGCAAACGACTGACACACACACACACACACACACACAAGCGTCATGGGGAGGGACAGATCTTCTCATCACCATGGAAACTAGCGCAAACATGCGAGTCGCTCTCACACACATCCACACCCGCGGCCGTAACTCAACCGGGAAATTATGGATGTGCGGCTATAATTGCGACGGGCCGCCAGGGGCTCGTTCCCTTCACGCATGACATCACCACGGCCCAAAGGAGTGCATCCAAACAGCAAGTGTGTGAAAGAGGCATGAGGACGAGCAAGATTTATGCCTTATCTCTGTGCGAGCATGTTTACTGTGACAATTAACTGTGTATGTGTGTGAGAGTGTGTGTGTGTTAGGGTTTGGCAGCAGCTACTGTGATGACCCGACCCCCCCCTCCCCCAAAAGGAACAGACAGGAAGTGGAATATCCGCCCAGATTCGGTCCAGATTGGTCCTAATGGTCTCCATACTGGCGTCCGCAGCGCTGAAGTCATTCGCATGCCACACGAGTCCCGGCGGAGACGTGCAGTCAACGCCCCTCACCGCAGTGCACTGTGGGAAAACAGCCTGAGCGTTTACTGAGTCAAAACACTGGCGTAATAAAAACCATCCGTCTCAAACGGCACAGATTAAAACGAGCAACAGACGCTCATCCATCATCAGGACTCGAACCCACAGAGAACAGCGGCGCGTCAAAGCAACCGGACAAACACCCTCGACCCGCGAGAGAGACGACAGGACGCACTGACCCTGCGGCCAGCGGACACACACACACACACACACACACACACAGAGACGCGGCTGCTGCGGTGTGTCAGTGTGTCTGAGAGACTCTGGACACATTCAGACTGAAGCCGCAGGAACAGGAAACTTACAGCAGATACAGACACACATTGTGTTCAAGGAGAGGGAAAAACCCACGAGTGTCTAGTGTGTGTGTGTGTGTGTGTGTGTGTGTGTGTGTGTCTGTGTGAGTGTGTGTGAGGCACAATAGTTGCTGTTCACATTCAAGAATTACCTCTATCACACACACTCGCGCACAGAGTTAACGCTCATTTAACTAAAATGACTAAAATGAACTAAAATTAACGTTAAAGAGGTGTGTGAACTCGCAAGTACGATCTCTGGCCCTCTTCCTGTTCGCAGAAGTGATGAGATACTCAGCAGATTGTGTTCACTCAATCGCTGGTTGTATAAGTGGTGTCCGCTTAATAATGTAGAATTCATAGACAATTGGAAAAGTTTTTGGGGCAGACCTGACCTGTTGAAAAGAGATGGTATTCATCCCTCCTGGGCTGGTGCTGCTGTTCTCTCTAGTAATTTGGCTCATAGTCTTAGAGATAAAACATGACAATCTGGGGCTCAGGTCAGGAAGCAGACAGACTGGCTAAACCGGCTGCTAGAGGCCTTACGTCACCAAGGTCAGATAAATCCCATCACACAGAGCCTCTTTCACCTAGATATCATCATATAGAGACTAATACAGATAAAAAAATCATAAAGCTTGGGTTGCTGAATATTCAATCCCTTAATTCAAAAGCACATGTGTGCTGGCTACTGTATTCAGGCCACCAGGGCACCATACAGACCTTATCAAATAATTTGCGGACTTTCTATCAGAGTTAGTATCGGCTGCAGATAAAGTCCTAATTGTTGGTGATTTTAATATACATGTAGAGTTCAGTGTGGCGTACCACAAGGCTCAGTCCTAGGCTGCTACTGTTCACGCTGTACATGCTACCATTAGGAGATATCATTAGAAAACATGGCATTAGTTTTCAATATTATGCTGATCATACACACACACACACACACAAACAGACACACACACACACACACACACACACACATACACACACCTGTGGGGATTTGTGTGTTCTCCAGCTGTACTGGTGGCTCTGGTTGCTCTGTAACAGGATGTTCTCGTCTGTGTCGACCTGTCCGAAGCGCAGCACCTCCTGTGTGTCGTTACAGATGCTGTAATGGCAGAACACCACCTCCTCCGCGCCCGGCACACCGTTCTGAAACACAACACACACAACAGATCAACCATTCCTCCTGTGAACATCCCTCTGATGGCCCACAGGACTCAAGAACACCGCGTGCGAGTGTGTGAGGCGCGTTCACACTGCAGTCTGTCTGACGGTGTGAGACCGGTTTCATGAAAGTCCAGTTCCTGTGCTGGTCTGAGCTCTGACCCGCTACTGATGATGTACATCTTCTCATGACAGTTTGATGCTTTTAACGTTGCTGCTCGTCCCTGAGTGTGTTCACACACACACACTGGAAACACATCAGCAGCGCCTCTAAGTCAGAGTAACATTTCCCACCATTCTCTCCTCTCACACTGAGTGGATGAGCTGTTGTTGGTCGTGTGTGTGTGTGTGTGTGTCTCAGAGCAGCACCGATGAGTGTGTGTTTTTATAGAGAAACACAGTAACACTCCGCAGGAAGACACTGTAATCCTCTCACATTTACACAGTCACATGATACAGTGATGAAAGAGTCACTGACTGTCAATCACATATAAACACACCCAGTAAACGCACAGAACTCTGGGACAGATCACATTAAACAGCTCTTTATTCCTGCTCCACAATCTCTGTCTGAGCACATGTGACTGTCTGTCAGGACGCTCGGGCACGTGTGTGTGTGTGTGTGTGTGTGTGTGAGTGTGTGTGTGTGTGTGTGTGTGTGTGTGTGTGTGAGAGTGTATGTGTGTGTGTGTGCGCGCGTGTATGTGAGTGTGTGTGTGTGTGTGAGTGCGTGTAGGTTTGCACAACTAGTTAGTGAGTCAGTGTTGACTGCATGTAAATGAGAGTGTGAGCCGATGCTGAAACTGAAGCTTGTGTTCATTATTGCTGCTTTCAACGACACAAACAAACTCCAACACACTTGTGTTTAAATAACAACAAGTGCTTCTTTTAAAACTCTCACGCATTGGCCGTGAGAAACACGCATTTGATTGGTTCCACACGCTCTCACAACCCCCCCTCTAGCTGAAGTGTCGACCCTCGGTCACGTCTGAAAGAGGAGTGTATCTATAGATCTCCCAGTTGAGCCGTGATCGACTAGATATACCGCACATTAGTTCAAATCTCCCGGAGTCTAGAGCGAGCGAGACAGAGACTGTAGCGCGCACGGCAGAGAGGGAGAGCGAGCGAGAGACCTTGCGTGTGCAGAGAGTATCCTGATCTAGAAACAGGACTGTGTAATAGTGTCCCACAGCTGATCAGCTGACTCGATATTGAGAAGCAGTCGTCAGTAAAATAAAGGTAACAGGACAAGTTTATGACTATACTGCTGTAGTATCATGGTAAATATTAATTTTAAAATACAAAACTGGTGTGCACACCCCAAACACCCAGATTGGGATTAGGTGCAGGACAACTGAGTGATATAAACAACTAAAGAAGTGTGAAGTCCGCACACTGAAAATTACTGCTCCAAAACAATTTATCAAAAAGGCAACGTTTCGACCCTCAGGTCTTCATCAGGCAAAGGTTCATTTTAACCACAGATTCTTCTCATGCTTGTCCTTGGGCTGGAATAACTGTGTTTACCGTCACATTGTGTCACACAGCGTATCCTGGACATGATCTCTCCAGTGTCCACAGGATCAGCCGCCAGTCGGAGGTTTACGTTTCCCTGGTGCGCGCGCAGTAAGTGGGCGGAGCTAATGCTAATGTTTCGTCTGGAAGTCACAACGAAACAGCTTATGACTCGTTTGAAAAACAATTCATTTCATTGACTCAGAGTCGACTCTTACTTTTGAAAGACAATAACTTTATATACGGTGCATTTTCAGTTTTAAAACTTTGCAGGATGTTTTCATTCACTTATGGCCCGTTTCCACTGAGCGGTACGGTACGGTACGGTACAGTTCGGTACGGTACGCAATTATTTGCGTTTCCACTGTCAAAAGTTGTGAATGGTACCAAAATGCCGAACCGTACCGTACCGTACCACTTTTTGGGTACCCTTCCGTTGGGGTCCCTAGCACAGTGGTACGGTACTAAAAGGTGGAGCTAGACTCACTGCAGGACGTTGATTGGTTGACAGAGTATCGTCACTTGCGCGTGCTACAAGGGGAATGACAACATTGGAAGTGGCATTTTTTTTAATATACAGTTGAAATATAATACTAACTGTTATTGTGTCACGAAATGTAGTTTTAAGAGTTTTTCAGGCGAGAATGTAGTTGTTTAAAGCTAAAAATTTTGGATTATTTATAAAGATGTATTATTTGATTCAGGTTATGAGATTCATTCCAGGCTATCACCGGGCGCTCGGCGCTCATGTTCCCCGCATGGAACAGCCTTTCCTCGGCTATTCGTTCTGACGTTTGCTGCTGACTCTGGCGTCTCTGTAGTGGTTAAACATGAGATATAATTTGTCTCGTGTAGACCTAAAGAGCGATCGTTAGTCTCGAGAATCTATAATTCGTTCCCTGGCCAATCGTTTTCGTTGAGGGCTAAATGAAGTTTCATATATTTAGGCTATTTAACTTTACCTTGTAACGTGCGCTGAATTTGTATATTTGACTGTTTGCTTTATTTTTTATTGTATTGCTTCTTGTACCTTTTACTTATACTTTTATAATGGTTATCTATTGCAATTTAACAAAAAGGGTTGAGTTTTGTCATTTTTTATTTTATTACAAGATTATCACCAATCTTATTTATTGCAACATTTGTACAAATGCACATATTACCTGTAAAATGTTTAATATTTAAAAAATGTAAACAAAAAGAGGCAGGGTTGTGTTTTATATTTCGTTTTGTTATAAATAGGCTTATTACAGTGAATATAATCATAAGCATTGCCTGAACCACATTTGTGTGCCAATAATGTTTCAAATTAATTTAAATGGAAATGAAAAGAGGCAGAGTGGTGTTTTAAACATATTTCGTTTTTTATTGTTGCCTAAAATGTAGCCTACAGTACATACAGAAATAACCGGAGTAGCAGCGCGAGCTGAGTGGCACTTTCAAGAACGTGCTGTTCCATTTGGAGAATTACTGGACTCGCGTCCTCGGGAGTCTTTCTCCTGAATCGGACTTGGCAAGTCCGAACTTTGCGTAGCCTACTTGGTATTGAGAAACGCCTAATCTCGGCGCTTGTCTTCGTGTGACAAACATGCCGAAAAGAAAGAACAAGATCTGCTGTAATATGTAATCCATTGTTGTTTACATGTGTCACTTTCTTCTTCGCGTGAACATGACGTCACGTCGACTGCTTCTTTCCGGCAAACACCACGCCTATCAAGTAAGGGTACTGTTGGCGGTGGAAACGCTAGCCGGATCATGGTTTACCGACCCGAACCGTACCGTACTGTACTGTACCGCTCAGTGGAAACGAGCCATTAGAGCGATATTACACACTACATGAAAGGGCATTTTCAAAAATCCATGATAGGGGCCCTTTAAACAAAAGTATTTTTTAAAAATCAGAAAAAAACACAAGACTCAACGGCTTTAATGAAGCAGAGAATTAGAATTTGCGAATGACCTCATCAAATTAAAAACGATACATAATTATAAAACTATAGATTTAAATATGTTGACTATGTATATCCAAATAGTGTATATTATGTTTATTGCAAGATATGCATATATATAAAAATATTTCTGTATATTTGAGACTTGATTACATCGTCGCAGTGCTTCAGGGGAGCTAATACGGCATAATTTGCTCACCATGATTCACTGATTGGTGGAGATTTCTCTGCAGAATCATGGGTAATTGTGTTTGTGACTCACGTAATATGCAATTACGTTGAAAAGTTCACGCGTAGGCGGAAGTACCGAGTCAGTGTTTACGAATGTGAGGAAGGAGGACCATATACACATATTCAAATGTCTTTGTGTCAGTTTATCGTTTAAATGCCCATTTCGTGTGCGTATCCTGGGTGTTTTAATATTAAAAAGGCTAAAAGAACATTTTCGTCAGGACAGAAGCGTGACCTTTTCAACGTAATTACGTATTACATGAGTCACGTACGTGCATCACAGAACAGAGCAAGGCCAGCATTTGTGCTTATAAAACGTGAACTTTTTTATGTATTTTTGAAATGCCGATGGTTCCCCTGGATAAGACCCTTATTCATCGTCTGGTGTCGTTTAAAGCCCTTTGAAGCTGCACTGAAACTGTCATTTGGACCTTGAACCGTTTGGGTCCTGTTGAAGTCCATTACATGGAGAAAAATCCTAGAATGTTTTCATCAAAAACCTTCATTTCTTTTCGACTGAAGAAAGAAAGACATGGACATCTTGGATGACATGGGTCAATTATCAGCAAAATTGTGAGTCAATTATCAGCAAAAGTTTTTTTAAAGTGAAATAATCCTTTAATCTGCACGTTTATAATATTAGCGGCCCTTAATCTGCACGTTTATAATATTACGGCCCTTAATCTGCATGTTTACACACACCAGCGACACCAGAGCCCAGTTCTAACAGGAGATCCAGCAGAGCTGAACCGGTCCTGTGGTCGAGTACAGACGAGCACTGAACACTACTGACCAGAACATGTCAGCGCTATCTTATAAACACCTCAGGAACTGTGGACACTTGTGGAGAAGTTACACATGAGGATGAGATGATCAATGTAACACATGTCTCTCACATGTCTCACTCTCACTCTAACCTGTGTCACTCTAACCTGTGTCACTCTCACCTGTGTCACTCTCACCTGTCTCACTCTCACATGTCTCTCTCACATGTCTCACTCTCACATGTCTCACTCTCATGTCTCACTCTCACATGTCTCACTCCCACATGTCTCACTCCCACATGTCTCACTCCCACATGTCTCACTCTCACATGTCTCACTCTCACATCTCACTCTGACATGTCTCACTCCCTCATGTCTCACTCTCACCCTCACCTGTCTCCAGGCGTGCAGTGCCCGGTCCAGTGTGTGTACGGCGTACTGGCCGACAGCGGCCCTCAGCGGCTGCAGCGTGGCGTCACAGTGCAGCGCGTGTCGAGAGCGAGTGTGTGTGTGTGTTGCGTGTCCCTGCAGGCCGACAGGCTGAAGGACAGGCAGAAGCGTGAGGTTTCGGTACTCCAGCAGCCGGCAGCTCAGCGTGGACGAGAAGCTGAGCTTGTGACAGCACTGAGACACGTCACTCCACTGACGCACAAACACACATGGCTCACGCACACACACCACCGCAAACTCCTGATCCTGCGGCAACTTCCTGTCCGGGAGGAAAGGGCGGAGCTTCTGGCATGGCACTGCAAAATAGTTAAATTAGAGAAGAGAATAAAATCAGTAAAGTTTAAGTGCTTATTTTGATTGTTTTTATTCTAAAATTATTCATTTTAATTTGACATTTTAAAAATTTAATTAATTTTAAGTAAGTGTTATTTTAATATTTTAACAATTAAAACAATTATTTGGCATTGTTATAATTTAATTAATAATTCACTTTTCATCAACTCGTGAGTTTGTGAAACCCTGACTTGAACTAACTCACACACACACAGTCACTCTCTCACACACACACACACACACAAACACACACACTCACTCATAGTCACTCACATTCTCACACACACTTACTCACACACACACAGACACACTCACACACACACACACACGCACACACGCACGCACACACGCACACACACACACACACACACACACACACACGCACACACGCACACACGCACACACGCACACACGCACACACACACACACACACACACACCTGTGCCCAGCTGGTCCAGGTTGTGACAGAAGTGCAGCTCCAGGTAGGCCAGTCGTAAGGAAACACCGACGGACGGCACGAACCACGGCGCGAAACAGGAGTCGACTCGCGTACATGCGGCCAGAGCGGTGGGACACACCAGCTGCTCACAGGGCACCTGGGACCCGGACTCACTGTCCGAACTACACACACAGACACGATTACACACGAAACACGCTTCTAAAACACACACACTTACATTAAGCACACTCACCTCTCATCTCCACCATCACTGGTGCTGTTGAGCACCACCCTCCACAGGTCAGAGGTCACCAGGTCAGTCTGGTGTGTGTTGGGGGTCAGACTGGGCAGGGTCAGCTCACACACGCTGCTCTCTGATAGGCTGAATTCTCTATATGGCACAAAGGCTCGCTGCAGCTCGTCCCAGTACTCCAGACTGCACGGCACCTACACACAGACATGATCTAAAGGACTGATGCTTTATCAGACGAATGAAACACGCATCATCATCATCATGAGAAGCTGCAAGAGAACACAAGGAACCTGGTGTGTTTTCATCTCTTCAGGTCATAAACGCCTTTCAAACACAAATACAATGTTTGTAAGCATAAAACTGAGCAAAAACACAAACTGAGAGAATTTCAGTGTGTCATGAATGACTGACACTGGACAATGTAATAATGCAGTGTTCACCTGCAGCACTAATGCAGTGTTCACCTGCAGCACTAATGCAGTGTTCACCTGCAGCACTAATGCAGTGTTCACCTGCAGCACTAATGCAGTGTTCACCTGCAGCACTAAAGCAGCACTAATGCAGCACTAAAGCAGTGTTCACCTGCAGCACTAAAGCAGTGTTCACCTGCAGCACTAATGCAGTACTAAAGCAGTGTTCACCTGCAGCACTAATGCAGTGTTCACCTGCAGCACTAAAGCAGCACTAATGCAGCACTAAAGCAGTGTTCACCTGCAGCACTAAAGCAGTGTTCACCTGCAGCACTAATGCAGCACTAAAGCAGTGTTCACCTGCAGCACTAAAGCAGTGTTCACCTGCAGCACTAATGCAGTGTTCACCTGCAGCACTAATGCAGTGTTCACCTGCAGCACTAATGCAGCACTAATGCGGTGTTCACCTGCAGCACTAATGCAGCACTAATGCGGTGTTCACCTGCAGCACTAATGCAGCACTAATGCAGTGTTCACCTGCAGCACTAATGCAGTGTTCACCTGCAGCACTAATGCAGTGATCACCTGCAGCACTAAAGCAGCACTAATGCAGCACTAAAGCAGTGTTCACCTGCAGCACTAAAGCAGTGTTCACCTGCAGCACTAATGCAGTGTTCACCTGCAGCACTAATGCAGTGTTCACCTGCAGCACTAATGCAGCACTAATGCAGTGTTCACCTGCAGCACTAATGCAGTGTTCACCTGCAGCACTAATGCAGCACTAATGCAGCACTAATGCAGTGTTCACCTGCAGCACTAATGCAGTGTTCACCTGCAGCACTAAAGCAGCATTAATGCAGTGTTCACCTGCAGCACTAAAGCAGCACTAATGCAGCACTAATGCAGTACTAAAGCAGCACTCACCTACAACACTAAAGCAGTACTAATGCAGTTCTAAAGCAGCACTCACCTACAACACTAATGCATCACTAATGCAGTGTTCACCTGCAGCACTAATGCAGTACAAAAGCAGTGTTCACCTGCAGCACTAATGCAGTGTGCACCTGCAGCACTAATGCAGTACTAAAGCAGCATTAATGCAGTGTTCACCTGCAGCACTAAAGCAGCACTAATGCAGTACTAATGCAGTACTAAAGCAGCACTCACCTACAACACTAATGCATCACTAATGCAGTGTTCACCTGCAGCACTAATGCAGTACTAAAGCAGTGTTCACCTGCAGCACTAATGCAGTGTTCACCTGCAGCACTAATGCAGTGTTCACCTGCAGCACTAATGCAGTACTAAAGCAGCACTCACCTGCAGCACTAATGCAGTACTAAAGCAGTGTTCACCTGCAGCACTAATGCAGTGTTCACCTGCAGCACTAATGCAGTGTTCACCTGCAGCACTAATGCAGTACTAAAGCAGCACTCACCTGCAGCACTAATGCAGTACTAAAGCAGTGTTCACCTGCAGCACTAATGCAGTGTTCACCTGCAGCACTAATGCAGTGTTCACCTGCAGCACTAATGCAGTGTTCACCTGCAGCACTAATGCAGTACTAAAGCAGCACTCACCTGCAGCACTAATGCAGTACTAAAGCAGCACTCACCTGCAGCACTAATGCAGTACTAAAGCAGCACTAATGCAGTGTTCACCTGCAGCACTAAAGCAGCACCAATGCAGTACTAAAGCAGCACTCACCTGCAACACTAATGCAGTGTTCACCTAAAGCACTAAAGCAGCACTAATGCAGCACTAATGCAGCACTAAAGCAGCACTAATCCAGTACTAAAGAAGCACTAATGCAGTGTTCACCTGCAGCACTAATGCAGTACTAAAGCAGCACTCACCTGCAGCACTAATGCAGTACTAAAGCAGCACTAATGCAGCACTAATGTAGTGTTCACCTGCAGCACTAAAGCAGCACTAATGCAGTACTAAAGCAGCACTAATGCAGTGCTCACCTGCAGCACTAAAGCAGCACTAATGCAGCACTAATGCAGTGCTCACCTGCAACACTAATGCAGCACTAAAGCAGTACTAAAGCATCACTAATGCAGCACTCACCTGCAACACTAATGCAGCACTAATGCAGTACTAAAGCAGCACTAATGCAGCACTCACCTGCAGCACTAATGCAGTACTAAAGCAGCACTCACCTGCAGCACTAAAGCAGCACTAATGCAGCACTCACCTGCAGCACTAATGCAGTACTAAAGCAGCACTCACCTGCAGCACTAATGCAGTACTAAAGCAGCACTAATGCAGCACTAATGTAGTGTTCACCTGCAGCACTAAAGCAGCACTAATGCAGTACTAAAGCAGCACTAATGCAGTGTTCACCTGCAGCACTAAAGCAGCACTAATGCAGTGCTCACCTGCAACACTAATGCAGCACTAATGCAGTACTAAAGCATCACTAATGCAGCACTCACCTGCAACACTAATGCAGCACTAATGCAGTACTAAAGCAGCACTAATGCAGCACTCACCTGCAGCACTAATGCAGTACTAAAGCAGCACTCACCTGCAGCACTAATGCAGTACTAAAGCAGTACTAAAGCAGCACTAATGCAGTGTTCACCTGCAGCACTAATGCAGTACTAAAGCAGCACTCACCTGCAGCACTAATGCAGTACTAAAGCAGCACTAATGCAGCACTAATGCAGTGTTCACCTGCAGCACTAAAGCAGCACTAATGCAGTACTAAAGCAGCACTCACCTGCAGCACTAATGCAGTGTTCACCTGCAGCACTAAAGCAGCACTAATGCAGCACTAATGCAGTGCTCACCTGCAGCACTAATGCAGCACTAATGCAGTACTAAAGCAGCACTAATGCAGCACTCACCTGCAGTACTAAAGCAGCGCTCACCTGCAGTACGTCTCCGAGATCGGCCGTGCTGATGTCCGGGTCGTCTGTAGTGTTGAAGGGAACAGGTGTGATTCTGAGGAACGTGATCACGCGTGGTTCAGGATATCGCCACAGCATCACGCCTGAAGACTCCTCCGTCTCCCTCCAGAACACCACCTCATGAGGCGACGGCAGCTTCTGGCACGCTGAGACAAGCAGACAGATATCATCACACAGTCATGAAAGTTTATGAAGCTGTAACGTGTGTGTGTGTGTGTGTGTGTGTTTGTGTGATACCTGAGTCCTGTATGTACTGGAAGAGGCCTGTGCGCAGGTCATCAGACGAGTGTTCTGATTGGGCAGGGAGAGGGATGGGCGGGGGAGTAGAGCGGAGGGGCTTATCGCTAGACTCCGTCTCCATTTTGCTAATCTGACTCCAGTAGTTCTGCAGCTCCTCTTGAATCTCAGACAAACAGTTAAACTGCTGCTGCCCCCAAAACACCTGTGACAGACAGACAGACAGATGACAGACAGACAGACAGACGACAGATAGACGACAGATGACAGACAGACAGACAGACAGGTGACAGACAGAGAGACAGACAGATGACAGACAGACAGACAGACAGACGACAGACAGACGACAGACAGATGACAGACAGACAGACAGATGACAGACAGACAGACAGACAGATGACAGACAGACAGACAGACGACAGACAGATGAAAGACAGACGACAGACAGACAGACAGACAGACAGACGACAGACAGACGACAGACAGATGACAGACAGACAGACGACAGACAGACGACAGACAGACGACAGACAGATGACAGACAGACAGACAGACAGACAGATGACAGACAGACAGACAGACAGATGAAAGACAGACGACAGATGACAGACAGACAGACAGACGACAGACAGATGAAAGACAGACGACAGATGACAGACAGACAGACGACAGACAGACGACAGACAGATGACAGACAGACGACAGACAGATGACAGACAGACAGACGACAGACAGATGAAAGACAGACGACAGATGACAGACAGACAGACAGACAGACACACAGACGACAGACAGACAGACAGATGACAGACAGACAGACAGACGACAGACGACAGATGACAGACAGACAGAGAGACAGACAGACAGATGACAGACAGACAGATGACAGACAGACAGACAGACAGACAGATGAGAGACAGACAGACAGATGACAGATAGACAGACAGACAGATGACAGACAGATGACAGACAGACAGATGACAGACAGACAGACAGACAGACAGATGACAGACAGATGACAGACAGACGACAGATGACAGACAGACAGACAGATGACAGACACATAGATGACAGACATGACAGACAGACAGATGACAGATGACAGACAGACAGACAGATGACAGACAGACAGACAGATGACAGATAGACAGACAGACAGATGACAGATAGACAGACAGACAGATGACAGACAGATAGACAGACAGACAGATGACAGATAGACAGACAGACAGACAGACAACAGACAGACAGACACATGACAGACAGACAGACAGACAGATGACAGACAGACAGACACATGACAGACAGACAGACAGATGACAGACAGACAGACAGACAACAGACAGACAGACACATGACAGACAGACAGACAGATGACAGACAGACAGACAGACAGACACATGACAGACAGACAGACAGACAGATGACAGACAGACAGACGACAGACAGACAGACAGACGACAGACAGACAAAGACAGACAGACGACAGACAGACAGATGACAGACAGACAGAGACAGATGACAGACAGAGACAGATGACAGACAGACAGACAGAGACAGACGACAGATAGACAGATTACAGATGACAGACAGACAGACAGACAGACAGAAAGTAAGAATACAGAAAGTTTTCTGTGAGGGTTAGTGTGTGAGTTAGGTAACAGAATTTATAACTAGCTGTATATAAAAACAATATAAGTCTATGCAATGTCTCCAGTTAGATAGCTGCGTAAGTGTGTGTGTGTGTGTGTGTGTGTGTGTGTGTGTGTGTGCTTGGCCTGAATCCGCTGGAATCTCTGACTCAGAATGATTCTGTGTGTCTCTGACTAACAGTAGCCGCGTTTCCATTACCCTTTAAATTGCGAATTGAAAATACGCCCGATGGAAACCAGTCCATTTTGCAAAAACTCCCATTTACCGCAAAAAAAAGTATGCTCGCATGAGGAGGTTTTTCAGGCAATTCGAAAAAGAAATATTTCGCAAACCTGCAATGGAATTTACAGTCGCCTGACATAGATGACGTGGTGTGTGTGGACAGAAGACGAGACCGAGATCTTCATTAAATTCATAAAACACAAAAAGTATAACAGGAATACTGGATTCTAAACAACAAAGAAATGCACAATTTATCAAGACCCTGAAGCAGAAATGAGGAGAAACACCAGAAACTCCTCATACGAGCCGCTCACAGTATAAGAGTCTTTCCTTGTCATTAATGCTTGGATAACACACACACACACACGTCTCTTTCGGTTAATAATGGCCAGTGCAGTGGCTGGGAAATAACTAAACCCACCAACATCCGTTGCCATGATTTTTGGAATGACTCGAGGAAAGAAATTACGTTTCAGTCGCATAACATCGGTTAATGGAAACGCCGTCATTTTGCAAGAGTTTTTTATCGACATTTAGAAAATATCGCAAAAATGTTTTGCGCAAATCTGTAATGGAAACGCGGCTAGTGAACAGGACATTAGGGGATTTCTGCGTTCAGCGGCCACAGAGTTTACGGAGACGAGCACATGTTGTGTTCAAGAGAACGGCATACAGGACACACACGTGTGGAGGGTGAGACATGCAAACAGAAGTGTGTGTCCTGTTACCTGCAACAGTCCTCCCTTCATGTCAATAAGCACTCTCGGGGGTCCAGGTGAGTCGGGGGCGGAGCTTCCGCTGTGTCTGCACCAATGAGCCTCCAAATCCCCACTGCAGGAAAACGGTCCCACAAACACAGAGCTTCGGTCCTTCAGACCCGTTCGCACCAACAGGTCCTCACACTGAACCGACAGACTGACCTCCTTAAACCCGTCTGGAGAGAGAACAACAACAGATAGGCATCACACTCACAGTTCGCTCGTGTTTGATGACTCACAGGTCTGTGTTCGCTCGTGTTAGATGACTCACAGGTCTGTGTTCGCTCGTGTTCAATGACTCTAAATCTGTGTTCGCTCGTGTTCGATGACTCACAGGTCTGTGTTCGCTCGTGTTCAATGACTCTAAATCTGTGTTCGCTCGTGTTCGATGACTCACAGGTCTGTGTTCGCTCGTGTTCGATGACTCACAGATCTGTGTTCGCTCGTGTTCGATGACTCACAGATCTGTGTTCGCTCGTGTTCGATGACTCACAGGTCTGTGTTCGCTCGTGTTCGATGACTCACAGATCTGTGTTGGCTCGTGTTCAATGACTCTAAATCTGTGTTCGCTCGTGTTCGATGACTCACAGATCTGTGTTCGCTCGTGTTCGATGACTCTAAATCTGTGTTCGCTCGTGTTCGATGACTCACAGATCTGTGTTCGCTCGTGTCCGATGACTCACAGGTCTGTGTTCGCTCCTGTTCGATGACTCACAGATCTGCGTTCGCTCGTGTTCGATGACTCACAGGTCTGTGTTCGCTCGTGTTTGATGACTCACAGGTCTGTGTTCGCTCGTGTTTGATGACTCACAGATCTGTGTTCGCTCGTGTTCGATGACTCACAGGTCTGTGTTCGCTCGTGTTCAATGACTCTAAATCTGTGTTCGCTCGTGTTCGATGACTCACAGATCTGTGTTCGCTCGTGTTTGATGACTCACAGATCTGTGTTCGCTCGTGTTCAATGACTCTAAACTCTGAAGGAGACTTAAATGCAGCACAATCAGACAGGGATCATGTGTTTGCCGTGTGTCAGAGCACGACTGCTGTCCTTCACATGTGTGTGTATTTGCTGTGCGTTGCGGACACACAAGATTCGCTTCCTCTGATGGATTGTCCACACACACACAAGTCTCCATCTGGCACACACTCTGTGGCTCATCTCTGACTCAGTGATCGACAGGAGAGATTTAGGAGTGTGTGGTTTCGTTCTGGCAGCATCATGACACGTCATAAATAACAGTGAACACACACACTAACACGCACTCATATTAACACACACTCACACACTCTCACACACACACACACACACACACACACACAGGACTTCAGAAACTCACAGTGCTCTGTTATTTCCACACTAACACAAACGCTCACATCCTCGTCTGCTGTTTACCAGTGTTTGGCCAAACTCTGTGTCGACTGTTTTTAATAAAAGCACATCACACTCCGGCAGAGAGAGAGAGTCCGTGTGGCTCGAGGCCGTCGCATGTCTCATGCTGCAGTTATGTCCAATCCAGTAAACAAGTGCAAATTGTTGAGGTTTTAATTAAAATTCTCAACAATCACTTTATCTGGAGAAACTCTATGAAAGCATCTGTTGCGCAGATGGACGGAGCGCACAGAGAGAGAATACACACACACACACACACTTACTCACTCACACACACTCACACACACTCACTCTCACTCACTCACACACTCACACACACACACACACACACAAATAAAGCAAACACTCGGATTATCTGCCGCAGTGCAGTGTGGGTAACAGGCCCGCAGCCTGCGCTGGATTAAAGGTGTAATGAAGAGCAGTAACTGTGACTGACCTGCGGGTTTGCCGGCGTTCTTCAGCACCAGCGCGCCTGTCATGGCCGACACACACACACTCAGACTGGGCCGCGCTGCGTGCGACTCCATCTCCACACACACCACCATCTGCACCGTGCGCAGCGCCATCTTCTGGAAGGGGACCGGCGTCTGCAGGGAGCGCAGCAGCAGATCAGCTGTGGGCGGGGCATCACTGCAGGAGTGGGCGGAGTCTGCCGGTGTTCTGGGCTGTGATTCGCCATCACTCTCAGGAAAGAGTTTCTTCCAGAAGACTTTGGCCTGCTCTATTTTAGCCAGTGTGGGACTGACCCTCAGCGGCCGACTGACCTCCACCTTTAACTCTGAGAGAGAGAGAGAGAGATGTGTGTGAGGATCAAGAACACACACACACACACACACACACACACTCGCGTCTGAACTCACCTGGTCCGCTCAGGAAGTCTTTGACGACCACAGACAGGAGTGGAGGAGGGATTCCTGTGCGACCATCAGCTTCTCCAGCCACCGTCTGCAGCCAGAACACACTGTAGTCCAAGGCCTCGGGGAGAGACTTCCCTGCGTCTGAGAGAGAGAGAGAGAGAGAGAGTGTGTGCGAGTGTGAGTGAGAGAGAGTGTGTGTGTGAGAGAAAATGTGTGTGCACGTGTGTGTGTGTGTGCGTGTGTGTGTCTCACTCACCGAGACTCCAGTAGTCGTTGGCGGCCCCCTTGAGCGCGAGGTCGAACAGCGAGAGCTCCAGCCGCTGTGTGTGTGTGTGTGTGTGCAGCAGGACGGAGGGCTGGTTGAGCTGCAGGAACAGCAGCGGCTGCAGGCGTGAGTCTCGGGCTCCTCTCCGGCCCGGCTGCCTCACCACCGTCACTCCCAGAGCCTGACGCGCAGACGAGCGGCCCGGAGCCGGAACGCCCAGGAGCCCCGGCCACCCGCCGGCAGCGTTGGCGTTAGCATTACCGTTAGCGTTCAGCAGGTCGTCGGCCGTCAGCGTGGACAGACTGCAGTCGCGGGTCGTCTCGTCCTCCGGCACGTTAGCCACGGGAGCGTTAGCAGAGGGAGGATTAGCCACGGGAGTGTTAGCCGAGGACGCGTTAGCAGAGAGAGGGTTAGCCGTGGGAGTGTTAGCCGCGGGCAGCGTTGCGTAGGTCATCAGAGAGATGCGGCCGGCGGTGAGGAACACGTCGAATGGGACGAAGCGGAGGTTCTTGGTGATGCTGGGCTGCTGCGAGGGCCGGGCGAGCCGGTACTGACCCGCGCCGCTCTGACGCTCCATCTGAACCATCCGCAGGCGGGCACTGTCGCTGCCGAAGCCACTGTCCTGCCCACAGGGGGCACTGCTGCCACACACACTCTCCACCGAGCCCGAGAACGCGGCGGCCTGCGGAGGACGGCCACACACCTGAACACACACACAGGTGATATCACAATCTGAACTTTATATCCACAGAATGTATGAAATCAATGTTTTTTAATAGAATATTGCAGTATTTATTCTAAATGATCATTTATCATTATTGAGTTAAATTCATGTTCCTGGTAATCTTGAATCCGAATAACTTTCTCTTGCAGCATCTCTTCTCTTCTCCTACATTTGTTCTTGTTCCAGAAGCGTTTCACTAGCATAAACTGCACTTTCTTATGTTCTTAAAAAAACCTGAAGATGTTCAGACAGAACATGTTTTTGTATGTAAACATGCACTAGAACATGTTTGAGGTCTCGTTTCTCGTTCATGACACGCCATTCTAGAAACACAGCACTCAAGTTTTAAAAAACTTTTTAAAAAGCATCTTTTTTGCTCTTTTTTCAGTTATACGATCAGGTTAGAGTATTTATTTCCTAAGTGGGCTCTGCCCACTTTTCCAGCATTTTTCAAATATTGCCAGTGGGTGGAGTCAGGCTCTGACCAGGGGTTTAGTTACCCTTTAACTGCAAAAGCGTTTTCTGTGTGAATGACCTCTAACTTGTAAGACGAGTCTAAGTAGTTTATGCAACTGGCCACATTAATCATAAGCAAACAAACCAACAATTAAAAAATAACAAACAAGCTCAAAATAACTGCGGCACTGCAGTGGGTGGGGCTTCGCTGGATGTATGGCATGTAAATGTGACGTGTTCTGTGAGAAACACACACACACACACACACACACACACACACACACACACAGGGTTAGATTCAGTTCAGAAACTACACTATGTGTTCAGAGCTCAGCGCCAGAGAATGTTCTCCTCAAATCTGAGACTCCCTTTGAAGAAAACAAAAGCGTTTAAAGTGAGCGTATAAAGTGCCGCGGCTTCAGTGTTCGGGGAGGAACACAGTCGCATTCGCTCAGAGACTCGCATCAAAGCCCAGAGAGCCAAGCTCACAGCGACAGCCCAACCACAGGACCGACACGGGCGGATCTCAGCGGGTCAGCTCTGCAGCATAACTCACAGAGGAGCACACACACATCAGGACAGAGGAGCACACACACATCAGGACAGAGGAGCACACACACATCAGGACAGAGGAGCACACACACATCAGGACTGCAGGGGCACACACACATCAGGACTGAGGAGCACACACACATCAGGACTGAGGAGCACACACACATCAGGACAGAGGAGCACACACACATCAGGACAGAGGAGCACACACACATCAGGACTGAGGAGCACACACACATCAGGACTGAGGAGCACACACACATCAGGACTGAGGAGCACACACACATCAGGACAGAGGAGCACACACACATCAGGACAGAGGAGCACACACACATCAGGACAGAGGAGCACACACACATCAGGACAGAGGAGCACACACACATCAGGACAGAGGAGCACACACACATCAGGACAGAGGAGCGCACACACACATCAGGACAGAGGAGCACACACACATCAGGACAGAGGAGCACACACACATCAGGACAGAGGAGCACACACACATCAGGACAGAGGAGCACACACACATCAGGACTGAGGAGCACACACACATCAGGACTGAGGAGCACACACACATCAGGACAGAGGAGCACACACACATCAGGACTGAGGAGCACACACACATCAGGACTGAGGAGCACACACACATCAGGACAGAGGAGCACACACACATCAGGACTGCAGGGGCACACACACATCAGGACAGAGGAGCACACACATCAGGACAGAGGAGCACACACACATCAGGACTGAGGAGCACACAAACATCAGGACAGAGGAGCACACACACATCAGGCCTGAGGAGCACACACACATCAGGACAGAGGAGCACACACACATCAGGACAGAGGAGCACACACACATCAGGACAGAGGAGCACACACACATCAGGACAGAGGAGCACACACACATCAGGACAGAGGAGCACACACACATCAGGACAGAGGAGCACACACACATCAGGACTGAGGAGCACACACACATCAGGACAGAGGAGCACACACACATCAGGACAGAGGAGCACACACACATCAGGACAGAGGAGCACACACACATCAGGACAGAGGAGCACACACACATCAGGACAGAGGAGCACACACACATCAGGACAGAGGAGCACACACACATCAGGACTGAGGAGCACACACACATCAGGACTGAGGAGCACACACACATCAGGACTGAGGAGCACACACACATCAGGACTGCAGGGGCACACACACATCAGGACAGAGGAGCACACACATCAGGACTGAGGAGCACACACACATCAGGACTGAGGAGCACACACACATCAGGACTGAGGAGCACACACACATCAGGACTGAGGAGCACACACACATCAGGACTGCAGGGGCACACACACATCAGGACAGAGGAGCACACACATCAGGACAGAGGAGCACACACACATCAGGACAGAGGAGCACACACACATCAGGACTGAGGAGCACACACACATCAGGACAGAGGAGCACACACACATCAGGACTGAGGAGCACACACACATCAGGACTGAGGAGCACACACACATCAGGACTGAGGAGCACACACACATCAGGACTGAGGAGCACACACACATCAGGACTGCAGGGGCACACACACATCAGGCCTGCAGGAGCACACACACATCAGGACAGAGGAGCACACACACATCAGGACTGAGGAGCACACACACATCAGGCCTGCAGGAGCACACACACACATCAGGGACCCTGAAAAACGCGGCAGTAAAGAAAAACCGCTTGGGTCGGTCGGATCCGATGAGTCACTGGTGCCGGTTCTGCTGGCAGAACCACTGGGAATCCGGCATCATTTACCCAGCATTCATGTTCAATGAGCTGAGAATGAACAAGCCTTCCACACGGTGCACTACAGGGCAGGGGTCAGGGGTCAGCAGCAGGTGACAGACTTCTGACAGAACAAATCAGCTCAACATCATGCAAACACACATCAAACTCACAATCATTCCAGGGTGTCGAAGGTTTTTGAAAAATACATTCATTATAATCACTATAAGACATTCATACACCATATTAAAGGACATTATCTCATCAATTACTCACCCTCAAATCATTCCAAACCTGTGGATCACAAAATATGATATCTTTAGATTTGAGAGCTGCATGACATAACCTTTGGATTGTTATCAGTGTTACACCGGACCTTTACGGCCTGGAAAAGAGCATCTACTTTTGTCTTCCACAGAAGAAAGAGTAAATTAGTTATTCAGGGGAGCCGCTAGAAACTTTGGGCTCTATGAAAGAATATGAGGTTGGGCATCCTACCGCACCCATTCCATTAATAAAACCAATCTCTGTGGGCCCAAAAGTGCGTGGGCCCTTAGAACTTCCTCCCCCTTAGCGGCGCCCCTGGATTTATTCTTACGAAACGTAAGATCCCAGAAGCCTGACCATCCTGAGGTCACGATAGCCATCATCAACTCTACGCTCAGTTTACAAGTGCTTCACCAACAGCCATGTGACCTCGGTGAGCCGGGCCTCAAATACACACACACACCTCCATGAGGTCACAACGTCCCTCGGGCCTCAAACACACACACACCTCCATGAGGTCACAACGTCCCTCGGGCCTCAAACACACACACACCTCCATGAGGTCACAACGTCCCTCGGGCCTCAAACACACACACACCTCCATGAGGTCACGCCGTCCCTCGGGCCTCAAACACACACACACCTCCATGAGGTCACGCCGTCCCTCGCGGCCCCGGTGACGCTGGCTTTGGTTACTGCGAGCACAAACAGCCTGTGAGGAGCTCAGGGTGAGCGCGAGGTGAAGAGGAGACAGGCTCCAGGTGTCCAGCGCTACAGTTATTCCCCGTCCACTGAGGCGCAGAGCCGCTGGCAGACACTGTTTACAGCGAGACCGACCGGACGAGGGACCAGCCCAACTCATGTCCTCTGCAGCTCGCTCGAAAACCACACAACAAAACACTGTTACCAGTGAAACACATTCCCATCAACACCAGCGGCCGCCAGAACGACGACACGACCATCAGGCCTTTCTGTGCATGCAAACATCTCTGAGGGATGAAATCAAAAAAGGAAATAAACGAACTAAAATACTTTTTCATGACTTAATGTCAGACCTAAAAAACACAAAATACAATAAAAAAACTAAATAAACTCAAACTAGAAAACAACAGCTAAACTAAAACTAACAAAAATAGAGTGAATGTTAATGAAAACTAAACTAAATTAACTAGATGCATTCACTGGGAATAGATGCCATGAGCTTAGCGTTAAAATAAAACAAAGATGATTACATTTTAAAAGTATAAAATAGAATTTAAAAAAATATAAATGGGGGGGGGGGGGGGGGACTAAAGAAAAAGAAAAAAATCTAATAAAATACAAATAATTACAAATAAAAATACAATATAAATTAAACAGAGCAATTCCAAGAGGGTCCTCACACCAGCAGTGCTCGGGCCCTAAAAATACAATAAAATAAAATACAATAAAAATAATTACAAATAAAAATAAAATATCAAAATAAAATTGACAAAATAAAAATAACAAAAAATTTTAAACATACAATATATATAAAATATATATAAAAAAAACATAAATACACAAATTATAGTACACTTATTGGTAGCTGAAAGCATAATCAAATTAGCCAAAATATTTAATAATCAAACAAGTGGGCCATTGCTGAAATCCCCCGTCTGAAGGTCTTCATCCGGTGTGGATCCGTGCGCAGCTCGCTCCTCTCACCTGTTATTGTAAACCTGTGGTTCTGCTTATACAGGTGGAAGCCGTGTTTTCCTGCTGAGTTAACATGCGTTCCCGTTTGCCCTCGGGCACCTGAGCTGAAACCAGAGCCGCGGGGCAGACGGCCCGACTCACACACGGATTTGTTTCTCTTCAATGTAATTCTGCGCCTGATGAGTTTATCTGGGGTTTCACGCCAATTTTGCCAAAGCGTTATGAGCGAACGCCTCAGCTGCTACTGATCTCAGACAGATCCGGTTTCTGAGGTGGATCGGGGAATGTGCCACGCCGCTGGATTCAGGTGAACTGTTTTGACTGGCTGTCAATTATCAGTTGATTCTGGGACGAGGGTCAGCGAGCACCGGGAGAAAAGAGAGCGATCGGGTTTCATAACACAGACTGGAAGGCTAAAAACACCAACCCTGAGAGTGCACAAATATTTGAGATTAGCCGCAGAGAAACTCCGACTCCGCAGATGTTTAGCAGCCAAACGCAGGCGAGAGAAAGAAAACACACGTGACCTTCCCGGCGCGTGTAAGTGAGAGGGGTCAAAGGTCAGATCCGCGTAACGTCTGACCCCTGGAGAACACCAGCCTGAGCTTCAGCAGCTCCACGACCTCGGGTGAACCTATCAAGAGTTTCTCCATTACACGAGTAACACGACTGCCGGATCAGAACAGAACTCACCTGTGATCCACATCGGGAGCAGAGCAAGGGGTGTGTCGTCTTCCTCAGGTGTGTGTCGTCTTCCTCAGGTGTGTGTGGTCTTCCTCAGGTGTGTGTGGTCTTCTTCAGGTGTGTGTTGTCTTCCTCAGGTGTGTGTTGTCTTCCTCAGGTGTGTGTGGTCTTCCTCAGGTGTGTGTGGTCTTCCTCAGGTGTGTGTGGTCTTCCTCAGGTATGTGTCGTCTTCCTCAGGTGTCTGTGGTCTTCCTCAGGTGTGTGTGGTCTTCCTCAGGTGTGTGTGGTCTTCTTCAGGTGTGTGTGGTCTTCTTCAGGTGTGTGTTGTCTTCCTCAGGTGTGTGTGGTCTTCCTCAGGTGTGTGTGGTCTTCCTCAGGTGTGTGTGGTCTTCCTCAGGTGTGTGTGGTCTTCCTCAGGTATGTGTGGTCTTCCTCAGGTGTGTGTGGTCTTCCTCAGGTGTGTGTGGTCTTCCTCAGGTGTGTGTGGTCTTCTTCAGGTGTGTGTGGTCTTCCTCAGGTGTGTGTCGTCTTCCTCAGGTGTGTGTGGTCTTCCTCAGGTGTGTGTGGTCTTCTTCAGGTGTGTGTTGTCTTCCTCAGGTGTGTGTGGTCTTCCTCAGGTGTGTGTGGTCTTCCTCAGGTGTGTGTGGTCTTCCTCAGGTGTGTGTGGTCTTCTTCAGGTGTGTGTTGTCTTCCTCAGGTGTGTGTGGTCTTCCTCAGGTGTGTGTGGTCTTCCTCAGGTGTGTGTGGTCTTCCTCAGGTGTGTGTGGTCTTCCTCAGGTGTGTGTGGTCTTCCTCAGGTGTGTGTCGTCTTCCTCAGGTGTCTGTGGTCTTCCTCAGGTGTGTGTGGTCTTCCTCAGGTGTGTGTGGTCTTCCTCAGGTGTGTGTCGTCTTCCTCAGGTGTCTGTGGTCTTCCTCAGGTGTGTGTGGTCTTCTTCAGGTGTGTGTGGTCTTCCTCAGGTGTGTGTGGTCTTCCTCAGGTGTGTGTCGTCTTCCTCAGGTGTCTGTGGTCTTCCTCAGGTGTGTGTGGTCTTCCTCAGGTGTGTGTGGTCTTCCTCAGGTGTGTGTGGTCTTCCTCAGGTGTCTGTGGTCTTCCTCAGGTGTGTGTTGTCTTCCTCAGGTGTGTGTTGTCTTCCTCAGGTGTCTGTGGTCTTCCTCAGGTGTGTGTGGTCTTCCTCAGGTGTGTGTGGTCTTCCTCAGGTGTCTGTGGTCTTCCTCAGGTGTCTGTGGTCTTCCTCAGGTGTGTGTCGTCTTCCTCAGGTGTGTGTGGTCTTCCTCAGGTGTGTGTGGTCTTCCTCAGGTGTGTGTGGTCTTCCTCAGGTGTGTGTCGTCTTCCTCAGGTGTGTGTCGTCTTCCTCAGGTGTGTGTCGTCTTCCTCAGGTGTGTGTGGTCTTCCTCAGGTGTGTGTGGTCTTCCTCAGGTGTGTGTGGTCTTCCTCAGGTGTGTGTCATCTTCCTCAGGTGTGTATCGTCTTCCTCAGGTGTGTGTCGTCTTCCTCAGGTGTGTGTCTGTCATTAACACAGATGTGTTTTTTTTCAGGCTCTCAGCCAGACTCTCTTTAGACACACGACAGGGACTCTGTCGTTCTGAACCCTGAGAGAACGTAGTGTGTGGCCACTGGAGGGCGCTCTGGCATGGATTAAACACACACACGAGGCTGTTAAACATCATGTCCTGAACCCAGGTGAACTCTGGGTAGTGACGCTCTGGATCTGTAGGGAGGCAGAGA
>JAULUF010000019.1:17545000-17585000 GCA_031834385.1 Semotilus atromaculatus | reverse complement strand
TAGGATCATGTGACACTGAAGACTGGAGTAATGATGCTGTAAATTCAGCTTTGATCACAGGAATAAATTACACTTCACTATATATTCACATAGAAAACCGCTGTTTTAAATTGTAATAAAATTGTAATAATATTTCACAATATTACTGGGGTTTTTTGTATTTTTTATCAAATAATTGCAGCCTTGGTGAGCAGAAGAGACTTCATTTAAAAACATAAAAAATCTTACCAATCTAAAACTTTTGACCAGTAGTGTAAGTGAGTGCGCGTGAGTGTGTGTGAGTGTGCGCACGTGTGTGTGTGTGCGAGTGTGTAAGTGAGTGCGCGTGAGTGCGCGTGAGTGTGCGTGTGTGTGTGTGCATGTGTAAGTGAGTGCGCGTGAGTGTGCGTGTGTGTGTGTGCATGTGTAAGTGAGTGCTCGTGAGTGTGTGCGTGTGTAAGTGAGTGCGCGTGAGTGCGCGTGAGTGTGCGTGAGTGTGTGCATGTGTAAGTGAGTGCGCGTGAGTGTGCGTGCATGTGTAAGTGAGTGCTCGTGAGTGTGTGCGTGTGTAAGTGAGTGCGCGTGAGTGTGCATGTGTGTGCGAGTATGTGTGTGTGTCTGTGTGTGTGTGACATCAGCAGTAATGTGATGTGTTTATTTGCTCTGGCCCGCTGCGCTGCTGCTTTAAACACGGCCTGCGTTCCTAAATGCCTCCAGATGTGCGCAGTGCTCCAGGAGATCTGATGTTTCTCACCAGTGTTCATAAACATCTTCACTGAAAGACTCCATCAACACGCATCACTCAGCCGTTTCTATGGCGACAGCGATCGATCACATTCACAGCGACACACGGCAGGGCGACACGATACACACGTCCGGACATGTGTGCTTCATGAGTGTGTATAAAGTGTGCTGTATTATTATCATGTAAATAGTGATAGTTGACCAAGAAATCACCATTCTGTCATTTACTCTCCATCATGTCGGACAGGACTTTCTTTCTTCTGATATTTTGAAAAATGTTGGGAACCAAACAGCATTGGACCCATCGGCTTTCATCAAAATATCTTCTTTTGTGTTTCGCAGAAGGTTTGGACGACATGAGGGCAAGTGAATGATGACAGAATGATGATTTTTGGCTGAACTTTATCTGTCTATGCTAAATTTAGCGTGTGATAGTTTCTCAAGTGAGCATGTGTGTGTCTCTCGAGCTCCTGAGGAGGTTCTCACACCACCTGACTCACGCCTGATGACATCACGACTCGCCTCGGCTGCGGTCGCCTCTGAACCGAGAACTGCACAGCAGAGATTTAGTGCCACACTCAAATTCTCAATTACATTTAATTTAAGCTAAATGAGAGTAATTAGTGGCGAGAGTAACAGCGTAGCGACGGTACCGCGGTGTCGAGTGCGGATCCGCTCCGCAGGACGCGCTGGAAATGAAAGGCTGTGATGATGGTGATGGTGAAGCTGGAAGCATGTTCTCACACTCGTGTTCTCAGCCCTTCCTGCAGGCCACACACGCCTGTTCTCCATTAGACTGATAAGAGTTTAATATCCTCATACACACATCGACGTCACCACAGAGCCTCCTCTGCCCTCCCGAGAGCCGTAACTCGCCGCGCGTCGACAGCAGGGCGAGCGAGCTGAGAGAGAGAGCTGTGGGAATGACCCGTCGCCGCTACAATCTCACCAGCGCTTCAACTCGCATTTCAACATCTTAATTGCTCAGGTCATTTATCTCCCGCCGAGTTTATATGTAACAAACAGCCTGTAAACACACGACGAAACCAGCCATGTGCTGAACAGAGAGAGACAGACTGACAGATACAGACAGACAGACAGACAGACAGATACAGACAGACAGACAGACAGACAGATACAGACAGACAGATAGAAAGACAGATAGATACAGACAGACTGACAGACAGATACAGACAGACAGATAGAAAGACAGATAGATACAGAGAGACAGACAGACAGATACAGAGAGACAGACAGGCAGACAGACAGACAGAGAGACTGACAGATACAGACAGACAGATAGAAAGACAGATAGATACAGAGACAGACAAGACAGATACAGAGAGACAGACAGGCAGACAGACAGACAGACAGGCAGACAGACAGGCAGACAGAGAGACTGACAGATAGATACAGAGAGACAGACAGGCAGGAAGACAGACAGATAGACTGACAGATACAGACAGACAGACAGACAGACAGATACAGACAGACAGATAGATACAGAGAGACAGACAGACAGACAGACAGACAGATAGAAAGACAGATAGATACAGAGAGACAGACAGGCAGGAAGACAGACAGATAGACTGACAGATACAGACAGACAGACAGATACAGACTGACAGATAGATACAGAGAGACAGACAGGCAGAGAGACTGACAGATAGATACAGAGAGACTGACAGATAGATACATAGAGACAGACAGGCAGAGAGACTGACAGATAGATACAGAGAGACAGACAGGCAGAGAGACTGACAGATAGATACAGAGAGACAGACAGGCAGAGAGACTGACAGATAGATACAGAGAGACTGACAGATAGATACAGTGAGACAGACAGGCAGAGAGACTGACAGATAGATACAGAGAGACAGACAGGCAGAGAGACTGACAGATAGATACAGAGAGACTGACAGATAGATACAGAGAGACAGACAGGCAGAGAGACTGACAGATAGATACAGAGAGACAGACAGACTCACTGGTAGATGTCTTTGCGCAGTACGGAGCGCGGCAGTGGATTATCAGCCTGAGGAGCGACGCTTACAGATCCAATCTTCAACACAACCGTGTCTTCCTTCCTGTGCTTCATCTGTGAATCTGAACACAAACACACATCATCATCATCCTCATCATCAGTGTGCGAGTATGTGAGTGTGTGATAGAGTGAGACTCACGTGTGCTGCTGGTCGTGTCCTCCAGAGGGCAGAACACCCGGATCACGCTGGTGTTGAGGTAGATGAGCGGGAGGCTGCTGGAGGACAGCGAGTGTCCCGTCATCGGGTGTCCGGCGGAGACGCTCTCTCTGACGGGACGCAGTGGCGGGGGGGGGGATACGTGGAAGACCTGCGTCAGCCTCACCAGCAGGGGGCAGGACAGCACCAGGTCGAAGGGCTGTGCCGTGAGCAGGATCTCGTGCAGGTACTGCGGCGAACCGTCGGTCCCGTCCTCACTCAGCCTCTGGGACGCTCGCTCCTGCCGCGCCGTCAGCTTGTGCCGCACGTTCCGTGTCACGGCCTGCGTGTAGGTCACCGAGAGGAACCCGTGCTGCTGGTGCGAGACCTCCAGAGCCTTCGCCGCCGTCTGCTGGACACCAGAGGTCAGAGGTCAGTCGCGGTTCAGACTCAAGCGATCAGCACTCAACAGCTACAATCACACAAACTCAAAGCAGCATAAGAAAAGAGCGAGCTGAGACTGAACGACATCAGTGCGAAATCAGAGAGACTGCACGACTGCAGTGCTGCCAGCAACACTTCACAAACTCAACCGGCTCATGAGTCAATGAAGCTCTTCAAACCTTTTTAAACAAATACACTATATTGCCAAAAGTTTTGGGATGTCTGCCTTTACATCCACATGAACTTTAATAATGACATCCCATTCTTAATCTGTAGGGATTAATATGGAGTTGTCCACCCTTTACAGCTATAACAGCTACAACTCTTCTGGGAAGGCTTTCCACAAGGTTAAGGAGTGTGTTTATGGGAATTTTCGTCCATTCTTCTAGAAGCGCATTAGTGATGTAAGGCACTGATGTTGGACAAGAAGCTCTCAGTCTCGCTGTAATTCATCCCAGAGCTGTTCTCTCGGGTTGAGGTCAGGACTCTGAGCAGCCAGTCCAGTTCCTCCACACCAAACTCCTCATCCGTGTCTTTATGGTCCTCCTTTGAGAACTGGAGCGCAGTCATGCTGGAACAGGAACATCCACAAACTCTTCCCACAAAGTTGGGAGCATGAAATTGTCCAAAATGTCTTGGTATGCTGAAGCATTAAGAGTTCCTTTCACTGGAACTAAGGGGCCAAGCCCTGAAAAACAACCCCACACCATAATCCCCCCTCCACCAAACAACCCCACACCATAATCCCCCCTCCACCAAACAACCCCACACCATAATCCTCCTCCGCCAAACAACCCCACACCATAATCCCCCTCGCCAAACAACCCCACACCATAATCCCCCTCCGCCAAACAACCCCACACCATAATCCCCCCTCCACCAAACAATCCCACGCCATAATCCTCCTCCGCCAAACAACCCCACACCATAATCCCCCTCCGCCAAACAACCCAACACCATAATCCCCCTCCACCAAACAACCCCACGCCATAATCCCCCTCCACCAAACAACCCCACACCATAATCCCCCCTCCACCAAACAACCCCACACCATAATACCCCTCCACCAAACAACCCCACACCATAATCCCCCCTCCACCAAACAACCCCACACCATAATCCCCCCTTCACCAAACAACCCCACACCATAATCCCCCCTCCGCCAAACAACCCAACACCGTAATCCCCCCTCCGCCAAACAACCCCACACCATAATCCCCTCCACCAAACAACCCCACACCATAATCCCCCCTCCGCCAAACAACCCAACACCGTAATCCCCCCTCCGCCAAACAACCCAACACCGTAATCCCCGCTCCGCAAAACCACCCAACACCGTAATCCCCCTCCACCAAACAACCCCATACCATAATCCCCCCTCCGCCAAACAACCCAACACCGTAATCCCCCCTCCGCCAAACAACCCCACACCATAATCCCCTCCACCAAACAACCCCACACCATAATCCCCCCTCCGCCAAACAACCCAACACCGTAATCCCCCCTCCGCCAAACAACCCAACACCGTAATCCCCGCTCCGCAAAACCACCCAACACCGTAATCCCCCTCCACCAAACAACCCCATACCATAATCCCCCCTCCGCCAAACAACCCCACACCATAATCCCCCCTCCGCCAAACAACCCCACACCATAATCCCCCTCCGCCAAACAACCCCACACCATAATCCCCCCTCCGCCAAACAACCCCACACCATAATCCCCCCTCCACCAAACAACCCCACACCATAATCCCCCCTCCACCAAACAACCCCACACCATAATACCCCTCCGCCAAACAACCCCACACCATAATCCCCCCTCCACCAAACAACCCCACACCATAATCCCCCCTCCGCCAAACAACCCAACACCATAATCCCCGCTCCGCAAAACCACCCAACACCGTAATCCCCCTCCACCAAACAACCCCCATACCATAATCCCCCCTCCACCAAACAACCCCACACCATAATCCCCCCTCCGCCAAACAACCCCACACCATAATCCCCCCTCCGCCAAACAACCCCACACCATAATCCCCCCTCCGCCAAACAACCCCACACCATAATCCCCCCTCCGCCAAACAACCCCACACCATAATCCCCCTCCGCCAAACAACCCCACACCATAATCCCCCCTCCGCCAAACAACCCCACACCATAATCCCCCTCCGCCAAACAACCCCACACCATAATCCCCCCTCCGCCAAACAACCCCACACCATAATCCCCCTCCGCCAAACAACCCCACACCATAATCCCCCCTCCGCCAAACAACCCCACACCATAATCCCCCCTCCGCAAAACTTTACACTCGGTACAATGCAGTCAGGCAAGTACCCCTCTCCTGGCAAACGCCAAACCCAAACTCGTCCATTGGATTGGCAGACAGAGAAGCGTGATATGCCATATGGAAACCCATTCCATGAAGCTCTACGCACTGTTCTTGAGCTAATCAGAAGGTCACAGGAAGTTTGGAGGACTGTAGCTGTTGACTCTGCAGAAAGTTGTCGACTTCTGCGCACTGTGAGCCTCCTCATGCGCTGACCTGCTCTGGGATTTATGTGGCTGAGTAGCTGTTGTTCCCAATTGCTTCCACTTTGTTATTTTACCGCTAACAGTTGACTGTGGAATTTTTAGTAGTGAAGAAATTTCATAAATGGACTTATTGCACAGGTGGCCTTGGTGCTTGATTTCATACAACTGTGACCATGGAAGTGATTGGAACACTTGAATTCAATGATTTAAAGGGGTGTCCCAATATTTTTGGCAATATAGTGTATGTTTTAAACAGTTTAACACATTGAACTGAAGTGTCTGAGACTTTAGCACAGCACTGTATCTGATATGTGATGGATGTCCTAGAAAGAAACTATGGTTGTGTCCCAAGTGACAAACTCATCCGTCTAGTGCTCTAAAAGGTAAAATCATCCAGCATCGGATTGATCAACGAATCAAATATGCTAAACGGAATCTCAAGAACCAATGAGGTCTGATCTCACATCACGTGATTGAGCTTCTGTTTATGTTCACCGATCAAACTTTATATGTAAAAAAGCCTGAATTAAATGTGCTGATCATATAAAGCGAGCGAAGATGAACAGCAGAGTTTCTGGCGGCACAGCAGAAGAAGCATCTAGAGGCAGAGTGTGTGTGAGGCAGTGTGTGTGTGAATCAGAGGCAGTGTGTGTGTGAATCAGAGGCAGCGGCTCTTACAGGTGGACAGAAGCTGAAATGGCTGAAATGCTCCTGCTTGCTGAGCGGTCGCAGCAGAACCGTGCGTCTGTTCAGCTTTTCAGTGCAAGAGAGGACGACCCCACCACACGAGCTCTCTTCAGCACTGCACACACACCAGAGGGACACAACACAGAAACACAGGCAGAAGTCAGAGTTATGATTGGCTGGCTGCTTGATTGGAAGCTGGTGAAAAGGATTCTGGGAGCAGAGAGAAGAGAAATCACCACAGGACTGAACACAAGAGAACACTCTCTCTCACGCACACACAGCTTTACTCTGAGCTCGCTCACACACACAAACGGCCCAAAACACACACACACACACACACTCTCTTGTCCAACATCAGGACCAATCGAAACACTAGCGTCTCACGGCTCTGATCAGAAACACAGCGAGATCAATATCCCTGGTTTTAATCAACCTTTATTCTGATAAACCGATATTAATTCTTAAATCTCAAAGAATCGATCATCTTTTAGTCTTTGCCGTTTTCAGTTGAACAAAACTTCTCTAAACATCATTATCTGTAACTCCTGCCATCCCATAATCACAGAAATCTTTGTGATTTGATACTTTTGATATGAAACAAAGTCTCATCTTTCAAATCCTGTTTCATCAGTAAATTCAGTCAGTGAATATGTGTGTGTGTGTGTGTGTGTGTGATCATCTCTTCCTCTTTACTACTAGTTACAGCAGCAAATAAACATAAATGAACATCAGAAGGAATGTTGAAAGATTCAGAACGACTGAAATCAATCATGTCTGTGATCCATCAATCAGTGCAGAAACCTGTCAGTAAAACCAAAAATGTCACATAACATCAGATTTAAAGCCATTCAGTGACCATAAACTCGATAGAGAAATAACTTTAGGGAGTAGCGTTCTGATACATATATGCAATAGATTACATATTCAATATTTATTTTTGTTTGGATAAATCCATTTATGACAGCCACTGTTTAAATGTTTATATTTCAACAATGAATTGGAGTAGAAACATAAATATATCATATAAAAACTGCCTTACGTGACATGAAATTGTATACAACTAACTTCTCTGCAAGGGCTGCATGTTTTTGGATCATGTGTGAGATGGGGATTGCTGTGTAATCATCTCTGATGTGGGACAGCGAGCACTGTGTGTGTTTGTGTGTGTGTGTGTGTGTGTATGTGTGTGTGAGCAAGCTCAGAGTAAAGCTGTGTGTGCGTGTGTGTGTGTGTGTGTGAGCGAGCTCAGAGTAAAGCTGTGTGTGTGTGTGTGTGTGTGTGTGAGCGAGCTCAGAGTAAAGCTGTGTGTGTGTGTGCGTGTGTGTTTGCGAGAGTGAGCTCAGAGTAAAGCTGTGTGTGTGAGCGTGTGTGTATTAGAGTGCGGATCGGGCCGAATTTTTCTGTCCGAGCCCGGCCCGCGTCCGACAGAGCAGTAACCGAGCCCGACCCGAGCCCGACAGGCATAAAGATATTTATGTCCGAGCCCGACCCGAGACCGACAGTTAAAATCCCATTTTTTTCTCATACTAATGACACATGTACGTTTGTTTGTGTGGAAAGCCCGCTTTTTATTAAGCAAATGTAGGAAGGCATTCGGAAATGTCAACAGGACGAGCACATCAGCGCGTAACTTACGCAGAAACAAGCTCACTTAACACAGGCGCGCATGCACGTCTTTCGTTGTCACGGCTACGTAAACAAATTTCTGCACACAGGAAGACAGATGTTATGGTAATATTTTACATGTATTTTAATCACAAAAACGAACGTTTGCATCAAGTGAAAGCATCAGGCACATTTGCTACCTACAGAAGCTGTTTTAAATAAAAAATGTTCAATGCCTTATCGCGCTGATGTGACCGAGCCCGACCCGAACCCGAACATAATTTCTAAATATCTGTCCGAACCCGGCCCGGCCCGTCGGGTACCGGCGGGTCCCGTCGGGCTCGGGTCGGGTATCCATCCTCTAGTGTGTATGAGCGAGCTCAGAGTAAAGCTGTGTGTGTGTGTGTGTGTGTGTGTGTGAGAGCTCAGGTTAAAGCACAGGTCCTACCACAGGCGACTCCTTGCACTGTAGGATCACTCCGTCACAGAGCCAACCCTCAGCAGGCCTACAACACACACAACACACACACGCTCTGGGTGAAGACACACCGCTGACACTTGTACAGCGAGACGACTCACTGATCCCCACACTTCTCTCTGCTCCCAAACACATCAGTGAGTGTGTGTAACAGTGAGTGTGTGTGTGTAACAGTGAGTGAGTGTGTGTGTGTGTGTGTGTGTGTGTGTGTGTGTGAGAGTGTGTGTGACAGTGAGTGTGAATGTGTGTGAGTGTGTGTAACAGTGAGTGTGAGTGTGTGATGTGTGTGTTTGTGTGTGTTTGTGTGTGTTGTGTGTGTGTGTGTGTGTGTGTACTCACCTGCTTCTGTAGTGATCTATGTGGAAGCTTCCCACTTTACACTTCACCTTTGTATAAACGTCCTGAACATCCACAGATGCGCTCAAATCTTCCATCTCTGCCATCACACACAGCTCTGAAACACACACACACACACACACACAAACACACACACACACACCGTGTATTTACTGAGTCAGAACATTATGATCAGTCACAGGTGAAGTGAATATCGTTGATCATCATTAGATGGCGAGCAAACACTCGTAATCAGTGTGTTTGATGCAGGAATAAAGATCTGAGCCGGATTGTTATTGGCAGGCGATGGATCAGAGAATCTCTGAATCGGAGAGGTAGGTGTGTGTGTGTGTGTGTGTGTGTGTGTGACCGGAAGATCATGTCAGGTCTCTGTCACTCTCCGCTCGATCTGTGTGTGTGTGTGTGACCGGAGGATCGTGTCAGGTCTCTGTCAGTCTCCTCTTCTTCTGCTGATGTGCAGCTGTGATCCAGAGGCCCCGCGGTTCAGAGCCACTTCCTGTTTCCTGTTCGGGGGGCGATGTGTCCATTCAGCACCAAACAACCCGAGAAAACTAATAACAAACACCATCATCATCAGCAAGAGCTCAGAGTCCCTGAAGAGCGACTCTCACTGCACGCTCAGATCTCGCTTTCCTTCCGCAGACCTTTCACTCACTCTCCCTCCCTCTCTCTCTATCTGTCTCTCTCCCTCTCCCTCTCACACTCTATCTCTCTCACTCTCTCTCTCCCCCTCTCTCTCTCTCTCTCTCCCTCTCTCTCTCCCTCTCTCTCTCTCTCTCTCTCTCTCTCTCACACTCTCTCTCACCCTCTCCCTCTCACACTCTATCTCTCTCACTCTCTCTCTCCCCCTCTCTCTCTCTCTCTCTCCCTTTCTCTCCCTCTCCCTCCCTCTCTCTCTCCCTCTCTCTCTCTCTCTCTCTCACACTCTCTCTCTCTCCCTTTCTCTCCCTCTCCCTCCCTCTCTCTCTCCCTCTCTCTCTCTCCCCCTCTCACACTCTATCTCTCTCACTCTCTCTCTCCCCCTCTCTCTCTCTCTCTCTCTCTCTCCCTTTCTCTCCCTCTCCCTCCCTCTCTCTCTCCCTCTCTCTCTCTCTCACACACTCTCTCTCTCTCCCTCTCTCTCTCCCTCTCCCTCTCTCTCTGACTGCACTGACACTATCAGATGAGAACAGAACTTGATCTGAATAATGACTCTTCCTTCTTCTGTAGAGCTGCTTCACTCCTGAATCTAAGTTTCTCTCAGATTTGATGAAGTTTCATCATTGATTCTGTTATTCTCCAGTTTATTACTGTGAAGCTGCTCTGAAACGATCTGTACTGTATAAAGCTGTAAAAAAAAGTTGAGCTGATGCTGTGAAGAGGATTATTAGAGATGAAGCTGTCGCTGTTCCATCAGTTTTTGGTGATCTGACCCTGTGTGTCAGTACCGTTGTTTCTGGCCGTGGTGTCGCAGGAAAAGAGTGTAAGTGTGTGCGTGTGTGTTTGTGTGAGTGTGTTTGTGTGAGTGTTTGTGTGAGTGTGTGTGTGAGTGTGTGTGGTCAGTACCGTTGTTTCCGGCCGTGGTGTCGCAGGAGAAGAGTGTAAGTGAGTGTGTGTGTGAGTGTGTGTGGTCAGTACCGTTGTTTCCGGCCGCGGTGTCGCAGGAGAAGAGTTTGAGTGTGAGTTTCGGCAGCATCCACTGCATCCAGACGCTCAGTTTCCCGCTGGAGCCGCTGATGCTGCAGGTCTTCTGCTCGAGCGTCATGGTCTCACACACCACCGGCTCCTCGGTGTGTGTCGAATCCCCCTGAAACACACATGAACACTGAGTCCAGCAAGACACAGATGCTGAGAGAGAGAGAGAGAGAGAGAGAGAGAGAGAGAGAGAGAGACCCAGACCCTCAGTGAGCGAGCCATCCATCCAACAGTGAGAGGGATGGTGTGTGTGACCTCTGACCTCAGTGTGAGAGCCCAGGTCAGCTGAGGGGCTGCAGGTGCTGGTGTCGGGGGGGACAGGTGAGGGTGAGGAGGGTCCAGCAGGGGGCGCTGAGGAGTCTGGGAAACCTGCAGACGACCTGTGTGTTCCTCTGCTCTGCATCCGCTCGAACGCACTGAAGATCTGACTCCATCGACACCACAGACTGTACACCAGCTGAACCTGAGACACACACGAGACACACACATGAGACACATACCTGAGAACACACACCAGTTGAACCTGAGACACACATGAGAGACACACATGAGACACACACACCAGTTTAACCTGAGACACACACGAGACACACACCAGCTGAACCTGAGACACACACGAGACACACACATGAGACACACACCAGCTGAACCTGAGACACACACGAGAAACACACGAGACACACACCAGCTGAACTTGAGACACACACGAGACACACACATGAGACACACCAGCTGAATTTGAGACACACACACACACACGAGACACACACCAGCTGAACCTGAGACAAACATGAGACACACACGAGACACACACCAGCAGAACCTGAGACAAACACGAGACATACACGAGACACACACCAGCTGAACTTGAGACACACACGAGACACACACCAGTTGAACTTGAGACACACACATGAGACACACACGAGACACACACACGAGACACACACATGAGACACACACATATGAGACACACACCAGAAAGACAGACAGACAGAGACAGAGTGAGAGTGTGTGTGTGTGTGTGTGTGTGTGTGTTGTGTGTGTGTGATCTCAGAATAAGGCCCCTTCAGGTGTGTGTGTGTGTGTGTGTGTGTGTGTGTGTGTGTGTGTGTGATCTCAGAATAAGGCCCCTTCAGGTGTGTGTGTGATCTCAGAATAAGGCCCCTTCAGGTGTGTGTGTGTGTGTGTGTGTGTGTGATCTCAGAATAAGGCCCCTTCAGGTGTGTGTGTGTGTGTGTGTGTGCTCTCAGAATAAGGCCTCTTCAGGTGTGTGTGTGTGTGTGTGTGTGTGATCTCAGAATAAGCCCCCTTCAGGCTGATCACCCTGTTAGGTTTATTCTGAGATAACAACTGGCTGGATGAACAGTCATGGTCAAAATTGATGGCACCCCTGGTAAATATGCTCAAAACTAAATAAAAAATGTAAAAAAATAAATCTGCATTGTTTATCCTTTTGATCTTTCATTAAAAAAATTTGCAAAATTCTAACCTTTCATTGAAGCATAAGAATTGAAAGTGGAGGGGAAATCACATTATGAAATAAATGTTTTTCTCCAAAACATGTTGGCCACAATTATTGGCACCCTTTTATTAAATACTTTTTGCAATCTCCTTTTGACAAGATACCAGCTCTGAGTCTTCTCCTATAATGCCTGATGAGTTTGGAGAACACCTGACCTGAGATCAGAGACCATTCCTCCATACAGAATCTCTCCAGATCCTTCAGATTCCCAGATCCATGTTTGTGCTTCTCCTCTTTTTTAAAATTTATTTATTAGGATAAACCCCTTGAGATGCATCATCTCGTTTTCAAGGGGGTCCTAAAATACATCACAGCCATCACAAAGGAACAATAATAAAATAAACAATAGTACAATTGTACATGTTGGACACACAATTACATACAGAGTCACAAACACACACAAAAATATAAATAAAATAAACTAAAAAATAAATAAATAGAATAACAATAATATTAACCGAAATATACAGAACTTTACAACCACTAGATCAAATTGGCAGAAATACATTTGGAATTGGATGTATATAGTATATATAACTATTTGGATCACAGAATAATAATACAGTTGATTTAAATATATATATATTAAAAAAAATATATATATATATATAATTTAAATTCACATTGTGTCAGCATCATACATTACAAGAGCAGTCAATCACAAAGTAAGAAGACAAAGTATGCTTAAACAGCCCAAATGAAGTGATGGATCTAAAATCTGAAGGTTAGTTATTCCAATCTAAAGTGGCTTTAAACATAAAAGCTCTTTTGCCTACTGACTTCTTGGCTCGGGGGACAGAGAAATAAAGCTGGACAGAGTGCCTCAAATGATAATTTGAAGTAATAGGAACAAAATACTGTTTTAAATAAGAAGGGTAATTGAAATGGATACATTTGAATATTAGTTGAAGCCAGTGGATTTGTCTTCTTATATTTAAAGATGGCCAATTAAGGGCATAATACATTGTGCAATGATGGGTAAGAAAAGGGCATCCAAGAACAAATCTGCACAGTCTGTTATAGGCTGTTTTAAGACAGGAAAGGTCTGATTTTACAGAATTTTGATAAACAACATCACAATAGTCAAAAATAGGAAGTATAAGTTGAGAGGCGAGTTTCTTGCGCACACTATAAGTGAAGCAGTTACGAGATCGATATAAAACATTAATTCCATAATTGACTTTACGTAAAATATGACCAATATGAATTTTGAAAGAAAGCTCAGAATCTAGCCACACACCAAGATATTTAAATTTATCAACTTGAGGCAGAGGAGTACAGTCAGAAAAAGTAATTATACAAGAATTGGTTTCAGATTTGAGTTTTTGTCTGGTACCAAAAATCATGAAATATGTTTTAGTTTTGTTAAACAATAATTTATTATAAAAAAGCCAATCTTGTAGAATTTTTAAATCATACTGAAGACACTCTTGAATTTGTGAAAGGTCATGTTTAGATGTATATAAGACGGTGTCATCAGCATAAAGTTGAGCACAACAGTTATTAAAAATTGATGGTAAGTTATTAACGTAAATAGGGAAAAGGAGTGGTCCCAAAGTTGAGCCCTGGGGCACACCTCTTTGCTGAGTTAGCAGATTAGATTTATTTCCATGTAGGATAACACATTGTTTTCTATTATGGAGGTATGAACTAAACCACAAAACTGCATTTTTAGACAGGCCAATAGCATAGAGCTTATCTAAAAGAAGATAGTGATCAACAAGGTCAAAGGCTTTAGTCAAGTCAATAAATATTGCACCTGTAAGTTTACCATTATCTGCAGCAGAGAAGACATCATTGGTGAATGTAAGAAGGGCAGTAGATGTAGAGTGGTTAGATCTAAAGCCTGATTGAAATGGTGATAATATATTGTTTGCACTAAGAAAATGTGAGAGTTGATTATACATTAATTTTTCAAACACTTTAGCAATTGAACATATAATAGATATTGGTCTATAGTTATTAAGATCTAGTACATCTCCTCCTTTATGTATTGGAGTGATGCGTGCGCACTTCCAGATAGCTGGTAACTCACATGAAGACAAAGAGAGATTGAATAAATCAGTAAGTGGATACATAAGTATATGGGATGCTAGTTTGATCAACGTATTATCTAAACCATCCAGTCCAGCACCACTGTTCCCTTTTAATTCATTTATGACATTTTGCACTTCATCTGGTTGAATTTTCCTAAAATAAAAAGAACTGTGATTGGGCAAAGTATTATTTAAAAAAACAGTACCCAGATCAGATTCGGGTATTAAGGTAGAACAAACAGAAGAGAAATGGTGATTAAATGCCTCAGCAATAGATAAATAGTCATGTAGAATTGTATTTGAAACTCGTATTTGGTTGATACAATGTTTATCTGATGTATTGCTAATAGTTTTAATTTTTTTCCAGAATTGTTTTGGATTCTTAAAATCATTACTGAGGCTATCCTTATAATAGTTAGATTTTGCATTACGAGTTTTGGTCTTACTCATATTTCTCAGCTGCCTGTATATTTCCCAATCTACATTAGCCCTTGTACGGCGAAAAATTGACCATGCTTTATCCCTCTGCCTAAAGAGACTAATAAGTTCAGAGTCAATCCAAGGAAGGTGTTTACCCTTAACCAGGACAGATTTCCAAGGAGCATGTTTGTCCAGAACATCAATAAACTCGGTATAGAAGAAATCCCATGCGTCTTGAACATTAGGTAGAAGTTGGTATCTATCCCAATTTATAGCGATCAGATCATTAAAAAATAAATCTGACTTCAGTTTCTTATATTGTCTAATTTTGATAAGTCTTGGTGGTGATTTAGGTAATTTGATCTTCCATACACAATATACTATCGAGTGATCACTAAAGCAATCAGACATAACACCTACCCTTAGAAATCTATCTGGATGTGAAACAAGTATCCAGTCAAGCAGGAATTGAGATGTAGGAGTGATACGAGTTGGTTCCTTAATTAACTGTGAGATATTTAAATTATTAAATAAATTTTTCACTTTATCAGATGATTTATCAAGCCAGTTTTTATTGAAATCCCTAAGTAAAATAATTTCATTATTCGAGAAAATGGAGTTAATAGTGGATATCAAGTGATCAAAAGTTTCAGCTGGCGAAGAGGGTGGTCTGTATATGCTCCCGATAATTAGGCTTTTATTTTCGGGAAAAATTACTTTAACAAAAGCACATTCAAAATATAGAGGCTCAACTGTAGGTATGGTAAACTCAGATATGAGCTCAGAGGAGACATATATAGCCACACCCCCACCTCTGGAACTCCTATCAGATCTATATAGGATATAATTTGGAATATTAATTTCATTATCTGATATATTATTATTAAGCCATGTTTCAGAGAGAGTAATTATGTTAGGTTTATGTAATGCAACCCATGCACGAAGTAGGTCAATTTTAGGGATAAGACTCCTAATATTTAAATGTACAATTTTTATTCCTTTGTCATCACTCATAGAAAAAGCTAATTTTAGTACTGTTACTATGGTCACTACTGCTCAAACATAACTGTAATAGTAGCTGGATCCAAAAAAGTAATACACAATTATAGAGGTTGCAAGATTCATTTGATACAATAAAACAAAAACACGAACACACATTACATAGACCCACATACAAAACTACACACAGAAAAACATTACCCAAGAAAGACCCAGCAACCCCAGACACCATGTTCCGGGGTATTTCTGTGAGTAAACAAAATTATGCTGGAAAAGAACATCTATTAGTCTCAAGACTCAGTCTGCATTAATATAAGATAATGGAAATTGTAGCTCAAAGAGTAGACTACTTCACAGGCAGCATTTAAAGTCAGTAAGGGAAAATGACGAGTGTCAACTGCGACAGCAGGATATAATCAAACAACAACTGAAAGCAATCACTCGTTGCATCCAACAACATCTAGCTATAGCACAAACGGAGTGTCAAAAAAAAAACTTTACAGTCGCGTTGTCAAATGAAGAAAGAGAAAAAGAGTGCTAATTTGCCGTTCAACAGTTCTGTTGGTATGCTTGTGTGCAACAGCTAGCTCATGCCCCACCTCATCAGGTAACTTATGGAGAAGTTAAATTGGACATGAAAGCAGCTTCAGCGTCTTTGTGGCAACTGAAACGCTGCTGTTTTCCATCAACAATAACACACAGCGTACAAGGATACCGGAGAAAGTACTTCATATTGAGATCACGGAGCTTACGTTTGACAGGATCAAAGTTCCGGCGTCTCCTCGTCAGGTCAGCACTGAAATCTGGATAGATAAAGATGCGACTCTCGCTATATTCCAACGTATTTTTCTCTCTAGCAAGGCGAAGGATTTTGACCTTATCCTGGAAGTTAAGCAGTGTGATCATGATTGGCCTGGCGCTGGCTCGGTCACTCTGTCGGACAGACGGAGTGCAATGGGCCCTCTCCATGATCGGTGTCGTAGGGAAGTTGCTTCGTCCCAGGAGTTGTGTGATCAGCTGGGACATGAAACCGACGATATCACCGCCTTCAGCGGCTTCATGCACTCCCACGAAACGAAGGTTACAGCGACGGCTCCGATTCTCCAAGTCATCAACTTTGTCCAGCAGGTAAGAATTACTTTTCTCAAGTTGCTGAACCCGAGCCCCGAGCTCCTGTAGATTGTCCTCATTAGCTCCCACACACTGCTCTAGTAAATTAACTTGTTCTCCCAAAGTGGTTAAAGAATTCTGAATGCTGCTCAGACTACTTTGTATAGGATCCACTTTAGCATCAAAGCGTATCAGCATATCAGTCTTGATCTGTTGAATGGCGTCCCACAAAGTTTGTAGAGAAATGTGGCGCTCCTCCATTGTGGCAAGGACGCATATGAAATGTCCCAAAATAAATCTCTTGACTGTGTAGAACAGCTTTGTTTAATGCTTGACTTTGAAGGAATACAAATTTATCAAATGTTTAATTAAATGAGTAAAATTACTGAGACTCAAACCCTTTGTCTCTATGATAATGTTAATGTTTGAGCAATCCAGGCTGATGGGATTAGCATCTCAAGGATCCGAATGCTGATGAGATCAGGGCTGGGGAATTTCCGGTAACGAGCGGACTTCCGTACTACATTGGCATGCTTTGTTTGAATTTGTCTCCACCTCCAGAAGTCCCTCCTCTTAAAATGCCTATAATATACCATGTAGAGTTACTTTAATTTAGACTCGTGACGACGCTTGGAAGAGACTACAGCAACGAACAAGCTGGTTTGCTCAATAAAGAATCCTGCTTAAGATACTGCCCGAGTCTCCTGGTCTTAGCTTCTGAATCTTCTACACTTGAGAAGAAATATTTTCACAACAACTTGTTTAGATAAAAGTCAGATCACAATCACATGGATCAGCATAAAGGATAAAAGGCTACTAAACCATGGATAAACAGACTTGCTTGAGATGCGTTCACTCACGCGGCAGCCATCTTGGAGTTCCTCTTCAGTTCAGCCACTCATCAGGTCAGGGAACTGGGACGGTCATGGCACATTAACATGGCACGTAACACATTTTTGTGTTGATTTTGATGTTTGTTTTGGATCATTGTCCTAATGGAAGATCCAACCACGGCTCATTATAAGATTTCTAGCAGAAGGCGTCAGGTTTTGATTTTTTATCTGTTGATTTTTGATAGAATCCACGATGCCATGTATCTGAACAAGAAGTCCAGGACCTCCAGCAGAAAAATATGCCCACAACATTAAAGATCCAATGTTATATTAAATTGTACACATGGGGTACTTTTTATCCTTGTGCGCACCAAACCCATCTAGTGTGTTTGCTGGCAAAAATATTTTTTTTTAGTTTCATCTGACCACAGAAGCCTGTGCCGTTTGAAGTTCCAGTCATGTCTGACAGTTGAATATGCTGGAGTTTGTTTTTGGATGTGCAAGGAGGATTTTTCTTGAAACCCTCCCAAACAACATGTGGTGATGTAGGTTTTTTTTTGTGGCTCTCTGACCCCCAAGATTCAAACTAATCTCTGCAATTCTCCATCTGTGATCCTTGAAGAGTCTTTGGCCACTCAAACTCTCCTCCTCGCTGTGCATTAAGTCAATATAGACACACGTCCTCTTCCTGGCAGATTCGTAACATCTTTAGTTGATTGGAACTTCTTAATTATTGCCCTGATGGTCAAAATGGGGATTTTCAATTCTTTAGCTATTTTCTTACAGCCGCTTTCTATTTTTGTGATGGTCAACGATCTTTTAATGCACATCAGAACTATATTATTTGGTTTTACTCATTCTGATGAATGATTAAGGGGATTTGGCATTTGTGTTTCCACATATTTAAATTCCTGTGAAACACGAAGCCATGGCTGGACAATTTCATGTTCCTAGTCACCCTGGTGTGCTAAAAAAGGTAAATATTAATGGGAATATTCTTCAGAGATATTTTACTCGTAAAAAAATTCTAGGGGTGGCAATAATTGTGGCCAACGTGTTTTGGAGAAAAACATTTATTTCATAATGTGATTTCCCCCCCACTTTCAATTCTTTTACTTCAGTGAAAGGTTAGAATTTTGCAATTTTTTTTAATGAAAGATCAAAAGGATAAACAATGCAAATTTATTTTTACAGCCAGTTTTGATCATATTTACCAGGGGTGCCATCAATTTTGACCATGACTGTACATTATCCATCACTTATTGTGTTAAATTCATGTTCCTGGTAATCTTGAATCAGAATAACTTCCTCTTGCAGCATCTCTTCTCTTCTCTGATAACGAGGGCGGGGCAACCTGTCTTACATGAGATCCACCAATAGCACCAATAGCCCCGCCCACGTGTCCCTGCAGCTGTATATCCACCTGTACACCTGTGTTCTACACCTGTACACCTGTGTTCTGCACCTGTACACCTGTGTTCTACACCTGTACACCTGTGTTCTGCACCTGTACACCTGTGTTCTACACCTGTACACCTGTGTTCTGCACCTGTACACCTGTGTTCTGCACCTGTACACCTGTGTTCTGCACCTGTACACCTGTGTTCTACACCTGTACACCTGTGTTCTGCACCTGTACACCTGTGTTCTACACCTGTGTTCTGCACCTGTACACCTGTGTTCTGCACCTGTACACCTGTGTTCTACACCTGTACACCTGTGTTCTGCACCTGTACACCTGTGTTCTACACCTGTGTTCTACACCTGTGTTCTACACCTGTACACCTGTGTTCTGCACCTGTACACCTGTGATCTACACACCTGTGTTCTGCACCTGTACACCTGTGTTCGTCACCTGTACATCTGTGTTCTGCACCTGTACACCTGTGTTCTGCACCTGTAAACCTGTGATCTACACACCTGTACACCTGTGTTCTGCACCTGTACACCTGTGTTCTCTGTAAACCTCTGTTCTGCACCTGTACACCTGTGTTCAGCACCTGTACACCTGTGTTCTGCACCTGTACACCTGTGATCTACACACCTGTGTTCTGCACCTGTACACCTGTGTTCGTCACCTGTACATCTGTGTTATGCACCTGTACACCTGTGATCTACACACCTGTACACCTGTGTTCTGCACCTGTACACCTGTGTTCTCTGTACACCTCTGTTCTGCACCTGTACACCTGTGTTCTCTGTACACCTCTGTTCTGCACCTGTACACCTGTGTTCAGCACCTGTACACCTGTGTTCTGCACCTGTACACCTGTGATCTACACACCTGTGTTCTGCACCTGTACACCTGTGTTCGTCACCTGTACATCTGTGTTATGCACCTGTACACCTGTGATCTACACACCTGTACATCTGTGTTCTGCACCTGTACACCTATGTTCTGCACCTGTACACCTGTGATCTACACACCTGTACACCTCTGTTCTGCACCTGTACACCTGTGTTCTCTGTACACCTCTGTTCTGCACCTGTACACCTGTGTTCAGCACCTGTACACCTGTGTTCTGCACCTGTACACCTGTGATCTACACACCTGTGTTATGCACCTGTACACCTGTGTTCGTCACCTGTACATCTGTGTTATGCACCTGTACACCTGTGATCTACACACCTGTACATCTGTGTTCTGCACCTGTACACCTGTGTTCTGCACCTGTACACCTGTGTTCTGCACATGTACACCTGTGTTCTCTGTACACCTCTGTTCTGCACCTGTACACCTGTGTTCTGCACCTGTACACCTGTGTTCTGCAGTACCTGAGGGTTGGAGCACCGGAGCTGCACCGGCTGCAGGTCCACATGCAGGCACATGATGAAGGCGTCTCTGCTCTCGGGCTGCAGCTTCGGGGCGGTGAGTGCCAGCGTGGAGGTGAAGCCCAGCGGATCCAGAACACTGAGGGAACGCTGCTGTCCCAGGAGAGAGTACACGCTCAGCTGACTCACACACACTGCCCACGGGAACGCATCGCCTGTGAACACACACACACATAGAGACGTCATACTCGTGTCTCAGGCACACAGACACACACTCAGATACAGACAGACACACACACAAACACAGACGCACACACTCAGAGACGTCACACTCGTGTCTAAGACTCATGGACACACAGGCTCGTACCCTCCTCTAGCACGGGTCTGGGCACACACACACACAGTCGTACCCTCCTCCAGCACAGGTCTGGGCACACACACACACACACAGTCGTACCCTCCTCCAGCACGGGTCTGGGCTCGCTCAAACACACACACACACACACACACTCGTACCCTCCTCCAGCACGGGTCTGGGCTCACACACACACACACTCGTACCCTCCTCCAGCACGGGTCTGGGCTCACACACACACACACACACACACACACACACTCGTACGCTCCTCCAGCACGGGTCTGGGCTCTCACACACACACACACACACACACTCGTACCCTCCTCCAGCACGGGTCTGGGCTCACACACACACACACTCGTACGCTCCTCCAGCACGGGTCTGGGCTCACACACACACACTCGTACCCTCCTCCAGCACGGGTCTGGGCTCACACACACACACACACACACACACACACTCGTACGCTCCTCCAGCACGGGTCTGGGCTCTCTCACACACACACACACACACACACTCGTACCCTCCTCCAGCACGGGTCTTGGCTCACACACACACACACACACACACACACTCGTACGCTCCTCCAGCACGGGTCTGGGCTCTCACACACACACACACACACACACTCGTACCCTCCTCCAGCACGGGTCTGGGCTCACACACACACACTCGTACCCTCCTCCAGCACGGGTCTGGGCTCACACACACACACACACACTCGTACCCTCCTCCAGCACATCTCTGGGCTCACACACACACACACACACTCGTACCCTCCTCCAGCACATCTCTGGGCTCACACACACACACACACACTCGTACCCTCCTCCAGCACGGGTCTGATGACGGTGAAGGGCCCGTCTTGCAGCGGCTCCATGCGCCGGTGTCCTGCGCTGAACACACTGATCTGCGGGAGACACAGCACCAGTGTCGCGGGCATGCAGGCCTGGCTGTGGTACCAGCAGCGCACGGTCCCGGCCACGTCTCCGCTCAGCAGCGACCCGGGAGACGGCAGGCTGTCCGACGGCACGAACACACAGCAAGACTGCAGCTCCACCTGCAGAAACACGTGTGTAAGTGCTATAATCGGGTCCCCGGTGCTTCTACCGACCCAGAAAACCTGAAAAGTGAAACCCAGTAACTCTGTTCTGGTGAGTCATTCTCTGAGAGCATTTTATAAAATAAATCGATCAGATTTCACTCCCCTTCTGACGTATGAAGAGGATCTTATTATAATATTACGGCCCTTAATCTGCACGTTTATAATATTACGGCCCTTAATCTGCACGTTTATAATATTACGGCCCTTAATCTGCACATTTATAATATTACGGCCCTTAATCTGTACGTTTAGAATATTACGACCCTTAATCTGCACGTTTAGAATATTACCGGTCCTTAATCTGCACGTTTATAATATTACGGCCCTTAATCTGCACGTTTAAAATATTACGGCCCTTAATCTGCACGTTTAGAATATTACCGGTCCTTAATCTGCACGTTTATAATATTAGCGGCCCTTAATCTGCACGTTTATAATATTAGCGGCCCTTAATCTGCACGTTTATAATATTAGCGGCCCTTAATCTGCACGTTTATAATATTACGGCCCTTAATCTGCACGTTTATAATATTAGCGGCCCTTAATCTGCACGTTTATAATATTAGCGGCCCTTAATATGCACGTTTATAATATTAGCGGCCCTTTATCTGTACGTTTATAATATTACAGCCCTTTATCTGTACGTTTATAATATTAGTGGCCCTTAATCTGCACGTTTATAATATTACGGCCCTTAATATGCACGTTTATAATATTACAGCCCTTTATCTGTACGTTTATAATATTAGTGGCCCTTAATCTGCACGTTTATAATATTACGGCCCTTAATCTGCACGTTTATAATATAGGTGGCCCTTAATCTACACGTTTATAATATTACCGGCCCTTAACCCTCTGGGGTCTGAAATCACGCCGGCGTGATTTGCTCGCTTTTATCTTATCAGTGCAAAAGATACTCAAAATACTCGGTTGATTTAGATCTTACATACAAGTGTTCTTCTGTTAAGTGTCTATTATTTTTCTGTATACTCACAATAAAAACAAAGTGTTTTCTGGGTCAGTAGAAGCACCGGGGGCCCTTAATCTGTATGTTTATTTATATTACCGGTCCTTAATCTGCACGTTTATAATATTAGCGGCCCTTAATCTGCACGTTTATAATATTAGCGGCCCTTAATATGCACGTTTATAATATTAGCGGCCCTTAATCTGCACGTTTATAACATTACGGCCCTTAATATGCACGTTTATAGTATTACGGCCCTTTATCTGCACGTTTATAATATTAGTGGCCCTTAATCTGCACGTTTGTAATATTACCGGCCCTTAATCTGCACGTTTATAATATTAGTGGCCCTTAATCTGCACGTTTATAATATTTTTTTCTTATCAGTGCAAAAGAGACTCAAAATACTCGGTTGATTTCGATCTTACATACAAGTGTTCTGTTAAGTGTCTATTATTTTTCTGTATACTCACAATAAAAACAAAGTTTTGTGCTTTTTGTCAAATAAAGAAAAATAAACATGATGCGAGTCGTGGTTCGACTGGTCGAGACTGTTTTCCAAGATGGCTCCTGCCTGTATTCGCGTAATGTACTGTCTTTGTAAAGTATCTTCTTATTAAACTGTCTGTACACTGACAAAGTTCTCAATGCTTCGGTTTGCATGTAAGGACCCTCATTATGCTACTGTGTTAGTGTGGGGCTAATTTGAGCCTTATTAGTGGTATTAACTAATACAGTGCAGTGGAATGGGAAAAACACATTCTGTGTGACCGGACCCAGATTCAATTGAGACCTTTTTATGTAAAGATATGGCCAGTTATGTTATGACCAGTCTAATAAAAAAAAAAGATGAGTTACCAGTCTAAGGTTATGGAACCGGCCACTGATGACAGTAAAGTGGTTTCAGAGGCGGGCGTGCTGATGAAAAGAGTGTGTTGAGCTGATGTTGACGACGGAGAAGAAGGTTTAATTCATCACCACACATCTGCTCCCGTCCCGTGAGCCACACCAAACACACACACCAAATATCCTGTTCATTAATGCGCGGCAGCGGACCTGCGTTACGGAGATTTTCCATGGCGACGGCGCTCTGTTAGCGCAGATCCACTTACAGTTTTGGTAGCAACTGAACACACTCGAGTCTAATATAACATAAGAATAACTCATGACACAATCGCTCGTACAGAAGGAGAGAACGACACACACACACACACACACACACACACACACAAACAAACACACACGAACAAACAAACAAACACACACACACAAACAAACAAACAAACACACACACACACACACAAACAAACACACACACACACACACACAAACAAACAAACAAACAAACAAACAAACCACACACACACAAACAAACAAACAAAAACACACACAAACAAACAAACAAACAAAAAACACACACACACACAAACACACAAACACACACACGAACAAACAAACACACACACACACACAAACAAAAAACAAAACACACACACACACACACAAACAAACACGTACAAACAAACACACACACAAACAAACAAACAAACAAACACACACACACAGATAATAATCATGATTTTACTATGATAGATAAAGAGCCACAACTTAAACCAACCTTAACCGAAACTAATCCATCATAACATAATGAGATTTAAAGCGAAATATAATTTGGAGTGACGTTCGATGCGGGATGCACACACACACACACACACACCTGTAGAGTGAGGTGTTTGACGGCGTTCCAGGTGTGTGTTATCAGATTCTTCATGTGTTCCTCTGGACTCACGACACATTCTTCAGATGATGGAAAAACCTTCACTGGAACAGAGAGAGGCCTCGACTCTACACACACACACACACACGTTAAAATTGTTCTTCATGTTCATAACCGCTGCAGGAAAACACACATCTGTACACAAAAACACATACACACACAAATACACACAATATAACACACACAATAAGGTGTGTGTGTTTACAAATCAAATAATAAATTACAGGAAGACCAGAGAAGGAAGTGGAGTTAAGACCTGTTTTAGTGTGTGTGTGTGTGCAGATCGGTGTTGTGTTTCTGTTAATGAAAACCACACTGCAGAAACGCATGGACTCTGAGAGGCCTTTGATTACTCTGGAAATGATCAACATCTGTAGTGTGAAGGTCAAACCATCTCAAGCAGCTCCACACACTCCTCACACACACACTCCTCACACACACACTCCACACACACACTCCTCACACACACACTCCTCACACACACACTCCTCTCACACATACTCCTCTCACACACACTCCTCTCACTCCTCACACACACTCCTCACACACACTCCTCACACACACTCCTCACACACACTCCACACACACACTCCACACACACACTCCACACACACACTCCACACACACACTCCACACACACACTCTCCACACACACACTCCTCACACACACACTCCTCACACACACACTCCTCACACACACACTCCTCTCACACACTCATCTCAGACACACTCACACTGTATGTGTGTGTTTGAGCTTGTGTGTGCGCGTGCGTGTGTGTGTGTGTGTGTGTGTTCGTGTGTGTGTGTGTGTGTGTGTGTGTGTGTGTGTTCGTGTGTGTGTGTTCGTGTGTGTTCGTGTGTGTGTGTGTGTTCGTGTGTGTGTGTGTGTGTTCGTGTGTGTGTGTGAGAGAGTATGTACCCGTCACAGTCTTGGTCTTCACAGGGCTGCTAGTGTAGTCTGACGCCTGGTTACTAGGTTGTTTGGTTAGTGGTGTGCTGCCAACAGATGCTTCATCCTCCCTCCTCTTCTTCATCACCATGGAAACCTGCAAGCATCCCTCAGCATCAGTAACTCCACACACACACACACACACACACACACACACACCTGTTGAGTTGGTCTGTTGCTGCTGGTTCTCTGAGGTTGGAACAGCAGCCAGGAGGACAGAACCGGATCCACATTGACAGCGATGCCCTGAACGCTCACCAACAGCACTGCACCTGCAACACACACAGACACAGCCTGGGGTTTAGATGCTGCGTCAAACGACGTTCACTCTCGTTTTCCACTGAAAACAATATCAATTAGCTCAACCTGCCTTTTAGTGTGTATTACTGCATTACACACACACACACACACACACAGGCCACCACTTCATACAAAAGCACGAAGTATCTGACATGCAGCCAAAAATAACATTTTTCTTCAATAAACGTCCATGAAACTTCAGCCTCTGGTTGTTAAGCGATCCTCTTTCCCCAGAGTTCAGCACTGAGGTCATGTAATGGCTCCCATTCCTGCGGGATTTACCGGGAATTCTCCGGAGTAAGTCAGAACGCCTCAATCACCGATACGAGCGCAGGCTGATGAGCTGCAGCACTTCCAGAAGGGCTTTAGAAGCGTCCGGGTTCGTGTGTGTCGGGCCGCAGGCGCTCCCGTCTGTGTCTGTGTGTGTGTGAGAGCCAATCAGCTTCCACCATCACTAATGATTAACTGCACGAGGAGTTGTGTTAAAGGCATTAAAGGCTCATGCTCAACATCCTGCGTTCCGCAGTCCATCTCTTCCTTTTAGAGCTCTATTAAAAGAACTTTATGGCTTTTAAGAGGCCGTGTGTGAGATAACGCACAGAAACACACACAAACAGAGCGTCCAGGCCACCTGCAATCCAAGAGCTTCTTCCCATCATGGCTAGGGCCCAGCGCTCCGGCTCCGCTATCATAAACACACACACACATCAAAGCCTCCGCGGCCCTGGAAGACCAGCCGTACGGGGGACGAGTGTTTGATGTGCGGAGAGAGAGAAGCCAGCGAGGACGATCAACTGTCAGAGTAATGCCTGTAATTTCAGGAGTCGTCTGTAAACAAGCAGCGGAGGAGATTCATGCGGTCTGAAGTCAATGCCACACACCTGCGACTGCGCGCGCACGCACACACACACACACACACACACACTCTGAGTGTTTAGAGTTGAAGGCCTGTTCACGGCAAACACAAGCATTAACCATGAGCAAATCAGCAGAGATTTAAAGGACATCATCATTCTGTCAGCGCTTCCTCCCATCATGTTGTTCCAAACCTGTGTGAGTTTCTTTCTTCAGTGTTTTTCTGTCCGCATTATGAAAGTCAATGGGGTTCGGTGTTGTTCAGTTCTTCAAATATCAAAAGAAAAACAGTCGTACAGGTTTGGAACGACATGAAATGAAGACAGAAAAATAATCTAATTAGATAATCCTTCCACCAAACAATGATAGTTGATGCCTACGGATCGTCAGCAGACCGGTGTCAGAAGATCTAAGTGAAGATCTAACTGGGGAGTAGCTATGGATGAGATCAAAAATATAGTTGGGGGAAGACCATGGAGTGCTTTGAATGTGATAAGGAGTATCTTGTATTGAATGCATCAGGAAGATCAGGCCTTTCCTAACTGAGCATGCAACACCACTTCTCGCCCTGATCATTACTAGGCTTGATTACTGCAATGCTCTTGTCAAGTCAAGTCCTCTTCATTTATAAAGCGCAGTGGTGGACAGGGGCAGTGGTGGACTTAGCCGAGTGGGACGGGGGCAGTGGTGGACTTAGTCGCGCGGGACAGGGGCAGTGGTGGACTTAGTCGAGTGGGACAGGGGCAGTGGTGGACTTAGTCGCGCGGGACAGGGGCAGTGGTGGACTTAGCCGAGTGGGACAGGGGCAGTGGTGGACTTAGCCGAGTGGGACAGGGGCAGTGGTGGACTTAGCCGAGTGGGACAGGGGCAGTGGTGGACTTAGCCGAGTGGGACAGGGGCAGTGGTGGACTTAGCCGAGTGGGACAGGGGCAGTGGTGGACTTAGCCGAGTGGGACAGGGGCAGTGGTGGACTTAGTCGCGCGGGACAGGGGCAGTGGTGGACTTCGCCGAGTGGGACAGGGGCAGTGGTGGACTTAGCCGAGTGGGACAGGGGCAGTGGTGGACTTAGCCGCGTGGGACAGGGGCAGTGGTGGACTTAGCCGAGTGGGACAGGGGCAGTGGTGGACTTAGCCGAGTGGGACAGGGGCAGTGGTGGACTTAGCCGAGTGGGACAGGGGCAGTGGTGGACTTAGCCGAGTGGGACAGGGGCAGTGGTGGACTTAGCCGAGTGGGACAGGGGCAGTGGTGGACTTAGTCGCGCGGGACAGGGGCAGTGGTGGACTTAGTCGCGCGGGACAGTGGTGGACTTAGCCGAGTGGGACAGGGGCAGTGGTGGACTTAGCCGCGTGGGACAGGGGCAGTGGTGGACTTAGCCGAGTGGGACAGGGGCAGTGGTGGACTTAGCCGAGTGGGACAGGGGCAGTGGTGGACTTAGCCGAGTGGGACAGGGGCAGTGGTGGACTTAGTCGCGCGGGACAGGGGCAGTGGTGGACTTCGCCGAGTGGGACAGGGGCAGTGGTGGACTTAGCCGAGTGGGACAGGGGCAGTGGTGGACTTAGCCGCGTGGGACAGGGGCAGTGGTGGACTTAGCCGAGTGGGACAGGGGCAGTGGTGGACTTAGCCGAGTGGGACAGGGGCAGTGGTGGACTTAGCCGAGTGGGACAGGGGCAGTGGTGGACTTAGTCGCGCGGGACAGGGGCAGTGGTGGACTTAGTCGCGCGGGACAGGGGCAGTGGTGGACTTCGCCGAGTGGGACAGGGGCAGTGGTGGACTTAGCCGAGTGGGACAGGGGCAGTGGTGGACTTAGCCGCGTGGGACAGGGGCAGTGGTGGACTTAGCCGAGTGGGACAGGGGCAGTGGTGGACTTAGCCGAGTGGGACAGGGGCAGTGGTGGACTTAGCCGAGTGGGACAGGGGCAGTGGTGGACTTAGCCGAGTGGGACAGGGGCAGTGGTGGACTTAGCCGAGTGGGACAGGGGCAGTGGTGGACTTAGCCGAGTGGGACAGGGGCAGTGGTGGACTTAGCCGAGTGGGACAGGGGCAGTGGTGGACTTAGCCGAGTGGGACAGGGGCAGTGGTGGACTTAGCCGAGTGGGACAGGGGCAGTGGTGGACTTAGTCGCGCGGGACAGGGGCAGTGGTGGACTTAGTCGAGCGGGACAGGGGCAGTGGTGGACTTAGTCGCGCGGGACAGGGGCAGTGGTGGCCTGGCGGATAGAGTGGTGAAGCTGGCGGTTGGACGGGAGGTGAACCAGGATAGGGCAGTTCCAGATATACTAAGAGCAGAGAGTCGTGAGATGAGAATACTGTGAGAGATTTTGTCGAATGCAGAAGCATGTCTAGAAATGTCTATATTGTTAAAATCGCTATATACTGTAAATGAAGGTGACTTGACTGACTGTCTATAAAACAAGCATTTCAGTCTTTACATCAAAAGGTTTAAGAGAATGAAGAAACACACACACACACAGACACACACTCAGCCTTTCATCCATCTGATGTTATGACAACACAGAGACCAGCCAATCACAGACCTGTCTGGGCCTCACGCTGCGCTGTGATTGGTGGAGAGAGAGAGAGTGAGAGTGTGTGTGAGAGAGAGAGAGAGAGAGAGAGAGAGAGAGTGAGAGAGACAGAGAGTGTGTTCAGTTCTGGCATCACCACCATCAGTCTGATCCAGAGTCAGTCCAATATAAAGCCCTCCTCACCAATGAATTCTCAGCAGAACCTCGTCCTCTAAACACACTCGCTCTTCAACTCGTCCATCAGACCCAACTCCCCACTGACCACAGCTACAGACCCAAAACTATTATTAATGAAATCCACAAAAATCTAAAAGACACTCATGACGAATCACTAAAAGCACATTTTGACGTCCAAAATCAACTCCAATGTTACTCGACCCTCAATAGAACCACTAAATTGGCCAGTTATCTATTTATTAAACATTTTAAAGAAAGACAAATCCTCTCCAAATACAGACAAAGTGACCATGATCTAGAGATAGAGAGAGGAAGACGTAGACAAACATGGACAGAGAGAGAGCAGAGGAGTGTGTGTGTGTGTGTTGACAGAGAGAAAGTAGAGGAGTGTGTGTGTGTGTGTGTGTGTTGACAGAGAGAGAGCACAGGATCTGTAGACACTGCGATCTACAGCACAGAGAGGATGAGACACACTTTCTGCTCTTCTGCTCTAAATATAACAATATAAGAGAAACTTTTCTGCACAGCTGCACTAGCGGCTAAATATATGTTAGCTATTCACAACGCCAGAGACAGCTAATTCTATAGAGAGACCCACTTTATTTATTCATTTATTAGGGTAGATTGTGTTTGTTTATTTATTTACCATGCTACATATGACATGATCTATACATATTTGTTTTGTTTGTTTGGTTTATTATTTATATATAATATGTTGATGCTTTGGCAACATTGTGTTACAGTCATGCTAATAAAGCTCATTTGAAATTGAGTGAGAGAGAGTGAGAAAGCGAGAGAGTGAGAGAGAGAGAGTAAGAGAGAGAGAGAGACTGTGTTGGTTTATTTGAGTAGAGAACGACCCTCCATGTGTTTGACGTCTCTGTTCGATGGGCTTTTCTAATTATTTATTTAGAGAGTGAGCAGAAGCGAGAAGGTTTACGTTGAGCCCATTAGAGCCAGTGAACACTGGACTCGCTCGCCCGCATGTTCCTGTGCAGAGAGAGAGAGCCAAACTGCAGAGACGCCCACAGAACAGAGCAGTGTCATCTCATTGTCACACGCTCACTCTCACACACACACACTCACACACGTGTCCCGCAGAACTCCGGAAGTGGCCACAGGGGGGCAGTGATGTCACAGTGAAACGAGAGGGTCACAGAGCAGTGCATGATGGGCAACAGAGCAGTGCATCATGGGTTACAGAGCAGTGCATGATGGGAGTCCGCACAGCTGTAAGTGCAGCAGGAAATTAAGGCCAGAATGTGTCAAACAAACGACTTTAAAAATGAGCAGGAGAGAGTGGCACTGTGGACCACCCACACACACACACACACTCTTTCACTCACACACACCCTCACACAACTACCGTTTACCAGCCAACTAACCCACCTTACCTCTCTCTCTCACACACTCTCTCTCTCTCTCACACTCACACACACACTCACTCTCTCTCTCTCACACACTCTCTCTCTCTCACACTCACACACACACTCACTCTCTCTCTCTCACACTCACTCTCCTGACTGAAATGAGCCGCAGCTCCTACTGAACTTACCAGCCAGCGCTGGAGCTCTTACTGCACACACACACACTCTCTCTCTGTGTGTGTGGAGCTCCAGAGCTGCTGTTTTACAGGCCGCTTCAAACAGAACCCATAATTACTCATAAGAACTCACAAACCGCTCACACACACTCATTACACAAGAACTCAAAACACACACAGTTTGACTACAGCGTTAAGAGTCACATCATAGAAACAAGACTTTAACCTTTCAAAAGCCAAAGTAGGACACAGACACACACACAAACAGTCCCTGAGCTCATGACACAGGAGAAAGTGAAGGACTCTCAACAACCCTGAGGAACTGAGTGAGAGAACACACACACACACACTCTCTCTCTCTCACACACACACCCTCACTCTCTCACACACACACACCCTCACTCTCTCACACACACACACACACACACACACACACACACACACACCCACACTCACTCTCACACACACACACACACTTGTTTTATCATGATAAGGACTGGTCATTACCTTCTGCTGCTTTGTTGCTGAACTTTCACACAAAACTTTATACTTTCTTACATTTGAGCACACATGTATGTAGTGGGTGTGGTCTGGATGTAGTGGGTGTGGTCAGATCTGAGTGATATAATGCTGTGGTCTTCAATCCTGGTCCTGGGGACTCACCACTCTGCACATGTTGTAAGTCTCCCTTATTTAACACACCTGACTCATATAATCAGCTCATTAGATGAGAGATTCATGAACTGAACTAAGAGTTTCGATAAGAGAGACATGTGCAGTGCGGAGCAGTGATTCACTAGGATTGGAAACCACTGATATAATGGATCAACATTACAATAACACATCCAAAGAATCCAAAACACAGCTGTCTGCTAAATCTACACACACACACACACACATACACACACACACACACACACACACACACACACACACACACAGAGAGATCAAGGGTCAGCGGTTCTGAAGGGAACATCCTGTCAGATCTTTGCATCTGAAACTTCCCCTCAGAAAACTCCACATTCCATCCCAGTGTTCCTACTGGCTGACTTCATAAATTACACACCGTCACTCCAGCAGAACTGTGAGCCTAACGACAGGCCTGTAATTAGCTTAATTAATGACAGATTAACCCACCGCTTGTTTCTGTCAGAGTCTTGCCCACCTCAGACCTCAGACCGCTGGGAACGCTGGGAATAAACCCGGGCCGGCTCACCTTCAGTGATCAGGAGCGCACTGAGGGATCATGGGAAAGGGCCGGTTCTCAAACCTCCTACACGGCGCGTGTTTGACATCTTCACTCGACCACGGAGACTCCATTCGTTCCGCCAGCAGAAACTACCTGAGCGCATGTGACCCGTGGTTATCAGTTAGCTAGAATCACAAACTACAGCCCTGCTAACCAACCGGACGAAAAACACTGCAGGAAAACACTGGGGGAAATATGAACGAAGCCTGAAGAATAAAGAGTGTGCAGACTTTTTAGGCACGTTGATTTTCGAATCATATTTTCTTTCCAGGCACATTTTGCCAATTCCAAACCACATTAATCTTAATAACTACTATTAATTTTGTATTTAATCATTTGAAAAACGCCTTATATACAGAATTTTTTAATTCTGAATTTTCCAGAATTTTTTTTCACGTTTCCTTTACAGATTAAAATAAGCCAAAAAAAAGAGATTTAGCTCAGACTGAAGTCAAACATTATTAAATGCCCATGAGAAGGATGCAATTCAAATGCAATACTAGAAATTGCAGTTATGGCATGACCATTGGACAGTGAAATGCTCAGACAAAAACAGGTGGAGAAGAAGAGGCACATGTTAACAGCAAAAGAATTAAGGTTAAGAATTAAGTATGATTTGTGGTTTATAATTGTTCAAATGTGCCTGGAAAGAAAATATGATCAGAAAATCACCATGCCTAATAATTCTGCACACACTGTATGATCCATGATCAATCATTTCACGGCTGTGCCAAACGTCACATAAAAACATGTCTGAAGACAATCTGAGTGATGTGAGCCTGTGTGAGATCCAACGAACACACAAACAAACATCACCATCAGAACCGAATAAATAATCATTCAAATAAATTCAATTCCTGAATTTGATTAAGCAAACCAGATGCAGAGTTTAAATGAAGTATAAATAAATTCAAGGACATTCACAGCTGTAATTTTAAACTAGAAACACTTGGAAACTAGTTGGACAAAGTCTGTTTGAATGAAAAACAGTTTAAAAAGCCTTTGCATGTTTAAAGACAGACAGACAGATAGATAAAGTGAAACAGACAGAGAGTGAGACAGACAGACAGAGAGTGAGTGAGACAGACAGAGAGTGAGTGAGACAGAGAGTGAGTGAGACAGACAGACAGAGAGTGAGTGAGACAGACAGAGAGTGAGACAGACAGACAGAGAGTGAGTGAGTGAGACAGACAGAGAGTGAGACAGACAGACACAGAGAGTGAGACAGACAGACAGAGAGTGAGTGAGACAGACAGAGAGTGAGACAGACAGACAGAGAGTGAGTGAGACAGACAGAGAGTGAGACAGACAGACACAGAGAGTGAGACAGACAGACAGAGAGTGAGACAGACAGACAGAGAGTAAGTGAGACAGACAGAGAGTGAGACAGACAGACACAGAGAGTGAGACAGACACAGACACAGAGAGTGAGACAGACAGACAGACAGAGAGTGAGACATACAGACAGACAGACAGACAGAGAGTGAGTGAGACAGACAGAGAGTGAGTGAGACAGACAGAGAGTGAGACAGACAGACAGAGAGTGAGTGAGACAGGCAGAGAGTGAGTGAGACAGAGAGTGAGTGAGACAGACAGACAGAGAGTGAGTGAGACAGACAGAGAGTGAGATAGACAGACAGAGAGTGAGTGAGACAGAGAGTGAGACAGACATACACAGAGAGTGAGACAGACAGACAGAGAGTGAGTGAGACAGACAGAGAGTGAGACAGACAGACACAGAGAGTGAGACAGACATAGACACAGAGAGTGAGACAGACAGACAGACAGACAGACAGACAGACAGACAGAGAGTAAGACAGAGAGTGAGATAGACAGACAGAGAGTGAGATAGATAGACAGACAGAGAGTGAGATAGACAGACAGAGAGTGAGTGAGACAGACAGAGAGTCAGATAGACAGACAGAGAGTGAGTGAGACGGACAGAGTGAGACAGACAGAGAGTGAGTGAGACAGACAGAGAGTGAGACAGACAGACAGAGAGTGAGTGAGACAGACAGAGAGTGAGTGAGACAGAGAGTGAGTGAGACAGACAGACAGAGAGTGAGTGAGACAGACAGAGAGTGAGATAGACAGACAGAGAGTGAGTGAGACAGAGAGTGAGACAGACATACACAGAGAGTGAGACAGACAGACAGAGAGTGAGTGAGACAGACAGAGAGTGAGACAGACAGACACAGAGAGTGAGACAGACATAGACACAGAGAGTGAGACAGACAGACAGACAGACAGACAGAGAGTAAGACAGAGAGTGAGATAGACAGACAGAGAGTGAGATAGATAGACAGACAGAGAGTGAGATAGACAGACAGAGAGTGAGTGAGACAGACAGAGAGTCAGATAGACAGACAGAGAGTGAGTGAGACGGACAGAGTGAGACAGACAGACAGACACAGAGAGTGAGACAGACAGACACAGAGAGTGAGACAGACAGACAGACAGACAGACACAGAGAGTGAGACAGACACAGACACAGAGAGTGAGACAGACAGACAGAGAGTGAGACAGACAGACAGACAGACAGAGAGTGAGACAGACAGACAGAGAGTGAGACAGACAGACAGACAGAGAGTGAGACAGATAGAGACAGACAGACAGACAGAGAGTGAGACAGACAGAGAGAAAGAGAGTGAGACAGACAGAGAGTGAGACAGACAGAGAGAAAGACTGTGAGACTGTTCTCTGTGCTCTCAGGGAGAGGTGGAGACAGAAGAACACTTCCTCATACACTGTGATCACTATCACAGCATTAGATCAGACTATTTCTCTAGATTCCAACAACTAGAACCAAACTTTATGGCATTACCAAATTCAGATAAACTAAATCATATTCTGGGAGAAAACTCCAGCTCAATCACAACAGCAGCAACGTATGTAACAGCCTGCCACAAAGGGTTAGTTTTTATTTTATTTTATATATATATAAATGTATTCATGCATTTGTTTATTGATTCATTTTATTGATTATTTGTTCATTGCCTATGTAATGGCCAATGCTTTGGCAATACTGTACAAGTCATGCCAATAAAGCTCATTTTGAAATTTTTTTTTTTGAGTGAGACAGACAGACAGACAGACAGAGAGAGAGACAGACAGACAGACAGAGAGTGAGACAGACAGACAGACAGACAGAGAGAGACAGACAGACAGACAGACAGAGAGAGACACAGACAGACAGACAGAGAGTGAGACAGAGAGTGAGACAGACAGACAGAGAGAAAGAGAGTGAGACAGAGAGTGAGACAGACAGAGAGAAAGAGAGTGAGACAGACATAGAGTGAGACAGACAGACAGACAGAGAGTGAGACAGACAGAGAGAAAGAGAGTGAGACAGACATAGAGTGAGACAAACAGAGAGTGAGACAGACAGACAGAGTGAGACAGACAGAGAGTGAGACAGACAGACAGAGTGAGACAGACAGAGAGTGAGACAGACAGAGAGTGAGACAGACAGAGTGAGACAAACAGATAGTGAGACAGACAGACAGTGAGACAGACAGACAGACAGTGAGACAGACAGTGAGACAGACAGAGAGAAAGAGAGTGAGACAGACATAGAGTGAGACAAACAGAGAGTGAGACAGACAGACAGAGTGAGACAGACAGAGAGTGAGACAGACAGACAGACAGTGAGACAATACTGTACAAGTCATGCCAATAAAGCTCATTTTGAATTTTTTTTTTGAGTGAGACAGACAGACAGACAGAGAGAGAGACAGACAGACAGACAGAGAGTGAGACAGACAGACAGACAGACAGAGAGAGACAGACAGACAGACAGACAGACAGAGAGAGAGAGACACAGACAGACAGACAGAGAGTGAGACAGAGAGTGAGACAGACAGACAGAGAAAGAGAGTGAGACAGAGAGTGAGACAGACAGAGAGAAAGAGAGTGAGACAGACATAGAGTGAGACATACAGACAGACAGAGAGTGAGACAGACAGAGAGAAAGAGAGTGAGACAGACATAGAGTGAGACAAACAGAGAGTGAGACAGACAGACAGAGTGAGACAGACAGAGAGTGAGACAGACAGACAGAGTGAGACAGACAGAGAGTGAGACAGACAGAGAGTGAGACAGACAGAGTGAGACAAACAGAGTGAGACAAACAGATAGTGAGACAGACAGACAGTGAGACAGACAGACAGACAGTGAGACAGACAGTGAGACAGACAGAGAGAAAGAGAGTGAGACAGACATAGAGTGAGACAAACAGAGAGTGAGACAGACAGACAGAGTGAGACAGACAGAGAGTGAGACAGACAGACAGAGTGAGACAGACAGAGAGTGAGACAGACAGAGAGTGAGACAGACAGAGTGAGACAAACAGAGTGAGACAAACAGACAGTGAGACAGACAGACAGACAGTGAGACAGACAGTGAGACAGACAGACAGACAGACAGTGAGACAGACAGTGAGACAGACAGAGAGAAAGAGAGTGAGACAGACATAGAGTGAGACAAACAGAGAGTGAGACAGACAGACAGAGTGAGACAGACAGAGAGTGAGACAGACAGACAGAGTGAGACAGACAGAGAGTGAGACAGACAGAGAGTGAGACAGACAGAGAGTGAGACAGACAGAGTGAGACAAACAGAGTGAGACAAACAGATAGTGAGACAGACAGACAGTGAGACAGACAGACAGTGAGACAGACAGTGAGACAGACAGACAGACAGACAGTGAGACAGACAGACAGTGAGACAGACAGACAGACAGTGAGACAGACAGTGAGACAAACAGACAGTGAGACAGACAGACAGACAGACAGACAGTGAGACAAACAGTGAGACAGACAGACAGACAGACAGACAGTGAGACAAACAGTGAGACAGACAGACAGACAGTGAGACAGACAGTGAGACAGACAGACAGACAGTGAGACAGATAGTGAGACAGACAGTGAGACAGATAGTGAGACAGACAGTGAGACAAACAGTGAGACAGACAGTGAGACAGACAGACAGACAGTGAGACAGACAGTGAGACAAACAGACAGACAGTGAGACAAACAGACAGACAGTGAGACAGACAGTGAGACAGACAGTGAGACAAACAGACAGACAGTGAGACAGACAGTGAGACAGACAGTGAGACAGACAGACAGACAGCTGGTATCGGGTCAGTGTAATGAGCGGCAGTCGGTAAGTCACTCCTGAGAAATTTCCACTGGACACTCAATGTTTCAGAGTCATTGCACCTTTGTGGGAAATTAATCCTGTATCATGGGAATTAAATTACACCCAGTAGCTGACAGGAAAGATCACAATTTTCCAGCTGTGAGCCTGCCAGCATTGAGAGAGAGGGGGAGAGAGAGAGAGAGAGAGAGAGAGAGAGAGAGGGAGCGAGAGGGAGAGAGAGAGAGAGAGGGAGAGGGAGAGGGAGAGGGAGAGGGAGAGAGAGAGAGAGAGAGAGAGAGAGAGAGAGAGAGAGAGAGAGAGAGAGGGAGAGGGAGAGGGAGAGGGAGAGGGAGAGAGAGGGAGCGAGAGGGAGAGAGAGAGAAAGAGAGAGAGAGAGAGGGAGCGAGAGGGAGAGAGAGAGAAAGAGAGAGAGAGAGAGAGAGACAGAGAGAGAGAGAGAGAGAGAGAGAGATAAAAAGAGAACAGCACCACCTGTGGCTAAAAATACAAAAAGGAATGATATCAGCATCTAAGCCTGTTTTCCTTTGTGCAACTTACATTCCTCCCCTCGAGTCTCCGTATTTCCAAGAGGAAACTTTCCAAAATATAGAAAGAGAAATCAGCCATTTCCAGGCCCAGGGAAATGTGCTGCTTATGTAAGGAATAATTGACGACAGGCCGTTGAATTATTATAAAAATAATGCACACCCGAGGTGGTAATGTAACCACCTCGAAACCTCGAAACATTGTTCAAATGATGTATTTCAAGACGTTTGTAAAGTTTTTGTCATTAAAACGCTCTTGTATGTAGAACTAATTTCCTGCGCATCTAATCCCATGCCTCCGTTGCTAATTCCAAAACGTCATTTTAGAGTTAGTAACGGAGGTGTCCCCAGCATTAGTCTGCTTCTCTGCTATCACTCAACGACTGGCTGAAACATTCTTTGACTGTTCCATCGACTGCAGCAGATGTTAAACCCAGACTGCGATCACAGACTGAACGCGCTGAACACGCGCGTTTGGGCATGATCAATCATAATAAATTACATTCATAAAGGGCCTTACAGTAGGCCTATAAGTGTGTCCCCGGCTTTATGCAGTTATTAGAGAGAGAGAGAGAGAGAGAGAGAGAGAGAGGGAGAGAAGCATAGGCTATGTGCGTCAATATTATTATTTATTTATTAATTAAATTCGTTTTAATTAGTTCGTTCATGTTTTTTGTTTTTTTTTCTAATATTGACAGTAGACTAGCCTAATAAATGAAACACAAAGTCCTTTTAACAAGTATAGGCCTATCAATAATCATTTATTTGTTATAGCCTATTATCTGCAATAATTACGAAAACCCGTGCAGCAGGACTATCAATTTATTATAGGCTAGGCCTAGGCTATTCAGTTTAATTTTCTATTGATTATAGATAGGACTATACTTTATTTATAAAAATTAAACTGCATGTTTCCAATTATTGTGAAGTTAGACATCGAAAATGGCAGATCAAGCGCATGTGGCTACATGTTTTTCTTGTTATGAATTGTATCCTATTTTCCGTTATTACAGTTGACTACGCGAAGTGATATGGAACTGTAATGCGGTCAAGACCTGCTGGAACTACTTTAGCCGTGCGTTTCCCTGAAAATAATTGCACACCTTAGAACGTTCTCAACCAATCAGAATCAAGCATTCAACAGCCCTGTAGTATAAGGGCGATTTAAACGCTAGAACAGGAGAAGAATTCGATTTCATTGAATCGCACGGTACCAGATTCATCACTGGCAATAACGACCTGTACCCTTCTTACCCCAGCAGACAAAACTGCGATCAAACCGTGAACGCTCACGGACGGCAGCTTCTGCAGCTCTGCCGAGGCCTGGCTCTGTACATCGTCAACGGGAGACTGGAGGAGACTCGCTCGGCCGATACACCTACAGCTCAGCTCTTGGGAACAGCACTGTAGACTATACCATCACAGATCTAGACCTGTCCTCTCTGAGAGCATTCACAGTCAAACCCCTAAAACCTTTCTCAGACCACAGCCAAATCATCCTCTATATAAAGCAATCTGAAACATCACCCAAACCAATTAGGACTCCATATCAAATGAGCAAAATAATGTCTTTCAAATGGACTGAAACCAGTGCCAGTCATTACAGCACTGCTGTTGAATCTCCAGAAGTACAGTCCCTCATACATTCATTCCAAATACAGGAATACCCTAAAAATAAATTCGGCATCAATCAGGAAGTACAAGATCTAAACAACATATTCTACAAAACAGCACAAAAAAGTAATTTGTCAACTGTTAAACCAAAGAAAAAAAATTTAGATTCTGACAAATGGTTTGATTTGGACTGTAAGGCTCTGAGAAAAAACCTAAGAAATTTATCAAACCAAAAACACAGACAACCAGATAATTCGGAACTCCGCCTTCTTTACTGTGAGGCATTAAAACAATATAAAGCCACACTCCGGCGGAAAAAAGCAGTTTTTGCAAAACCAGTTTGAAGAAATTGAAAAATCTATAAACTCACACAAATTTTGGGATAAATGGAAATTGTTATATAAGCCAAATCAAGAAGTTCTGGCAATCCAAGACGGGGAGAAGTGGAAAAACCACTTCCAAGAATTATACAGCCCAACTGAAATTCAAAATTATAAACAAAATGAAATAATT
>JAULUF010000019.1:17537500-17540000 GCA_031834385.1 Semotilus atromaculatus | reverse complement strand
TTCTCTGTGCTCTCAGGGAGAGGTGTGTGTGTGTGTGTGTGTGTGTGTGTGAGCAGAGACTGTGTTCTCTGTGCTCTCAGGGAGAGGTGTGTGTGTGTGTGTGTGTGAGCAGAGACTGTGTTCTCTGTGCTCTCAGGGAGAGGTGTGTGTGTGTGTGTGTGTGTGTGTGAGCAGAGACTGTGTTATCTGTGCTCTCAGGGAGAGAGGTGTGTGTGTGTGTGTGTGTGTGTGAGCAGAGACTGTGTTCTCTGTGCTCTCAGGGAGAGGTGTGTGTGTGTGTGTGTGTGTGTGTGAGCAGAGACTGTGTTATCTGTGCTCTCAGGGAGAGAGGTGTGTGTGTGTGTGTGTGTGTGTGTGTGAGCAGAGACTGTGTTCTCTGTGCTCTCAGGGAGAGGTGTGTGTGTGTGTGTGTGTGTGAGCAGAGACTGTGTTCTCTGTGCTCTCAGGGAGAGGTGGAGACAGAAGAACACTTCCTCATACACTGTGATCACTATCACAGCATTAGATCAGACTATTTCTCTAGATTCCAACAACTAGAACCAAACTTTATGGCATTACCAAATTCAGATAAACTAAATCATATTCTGGGAGAAAACTCCAGCTCAATCACAACAGCAGCAACGTATGTAACAGCCTGCCACAAACTACGGGATTCAGCCAGTGGACAAAACTGAAGTCTGAATGTTGGTTCAAAAGTGTGTTTTTTATTTTGTTTTTTATTTTAATTTTATTTATTTTGATATATAAATGTATTCATGCATTTGTTTATTGATTAATTTTATTGATTATTTGCTCATTGCCTATGTAATGGCCAATGCTTTGGCAATACTGTACAACTCATGCCAATAAAGCTCATTTGAATTTGAATTTGAATTGAATTGAGAGAGAGAGAGAGAGAGAGAGAGAGAGAGAGAGAGAGAGAGAGAGAGAGAGAGAGAGAGAGACCCTGTCTTCACATGAAAGTAGAAGTTGAATTATTCAGCTCATTAACGTAAACATGTTACATGATTTCTGTATATAACCATTATTTACTATCTATATTACTGGTTTGATTCCCGTTACGATTGTTGTTCTGAATGTTTTTTTCTGAATGTTTTTTGTCTGTCAGAACATCTCTAGTCCGTCCAACACATTCACACTCCACTAATTGAGCTAATGAGCCTCGTTTGAGTTTCTCAGCGTCTCGCAAACGGTTCCCGATGCGCCTGAGTCCTCTCTCCCTCCGACTCTTAAACGTCAGATCAAACGAAATGTTTTTTCCAACGGCCTCCACTAACAGACGAGCAGATCTCACACACATGCTGGAACAGAGAGAGAGTGAATTCCTGCCACTTGCTGGATCTCACAGCCAAAAACCTAAATGATGCAACGGCTCTTTGGTTTTACGAGGATCATGCGTGTTTGGAAGTGCCGCTCTGTAACGATCTGTTGAAGAGAGAAAAGCACGAATGCCACCCAAATGCAGTGTGACGTGAGTCTGCAGGAGATCCTCACGCAGCCGACATCAGCTCTGCCTCATGAACTCAGAAGCGGATTAAAGCAGGAGAAGGGGAACGAGGAACACAACAGCAAAACACTCAGAGTGACGGTCTCCCGCATGAGGAGAGACAAGAGCTTCCAACACACACCCTCACACACTCACTCACTCTCTCTCTCACACACACCCTCACTATCTCATTCACACACACACACCCACCCACACTCTCTCTCACACACCCTCACTCTCTCTCACACACACACACACCCTCACTATCTCTCACACACACACACACACACCAACACACACCCTCACTATCTCACTCACACACACACACCCACCCTCACTCTCTCTCACACACACACACACACACCAACACACACCCTCACTATCTCACTCACACACACACACCCACCCTCACTCTCTCTCACACACACACACACACACTCACACACACACACACACACACACACACCCTCACTCTCACACACACACACACCCTCACACACACACACACCCACCCTCACTCTCTCTCACTCACACTCACACTCTCTCTCTCTCTCTCTCTCTCACTCACACACACCCACACCCTCACTCACACACACATACACACACACCCTACACACACACACACACACTCTCTCTCTCTCTCTCTCACTCACACTCTCTCTCACTCACTCACACACCCTCACTCACACCCTACACACACACACACACACACACACACACACACACACACACAGTCAAGTCACCTTTAACAGCGCTTTTTACAGCACACAGTGTTTCACAGCAGCTTTACGGAGATAACAGGAAGATAATGCAACACAGTTTGTTTCCCGGAGAAAATGGCGTCCAAGTCCAGCTTGAGTAAGTTCACTGATGGTTAATTTTTTTCGTAAAGTTATTAATTTAGTTCATTTATATATATAGCCGCTCTGGAGAAAACCGTGATGTCATCGTCCAGCTCAGTTCAGTTCTCATATAATGTTGTCAATGCAGGAGATCAATAGTATTGTTGAATAT
>JAULUF010000019.1:17530000-17532500 GCA_031834385.1 Semotilus atromaculatus | reverse complement strand
AGAGAAGGGTTAGAGAAGGGTTAACGCAGCGACGGGTTAGAGAAGGGTTAACACAGCGAAGGGTTAGAGAATGGTTAACACAGAGAAGGGTTAACGCAGGAAAGGGTTAACAGCGAAGGGTTAACACAGCGAATGGTTAACGCAGCGACGGGTTAGAGAAGGGTTAACACAGCGAAGGGTTAACGCAGCGACGGGTTAGAGAAGGGTTAACACAGCGAAGGATTAATGCAGCGACGGGTTAGAGAAGGGTTAACACAGCGAAGGGTTAATGCAGCGACGGGTTAGAGAAGGGTTAACACAGCGAAGGATTAATGCAGCGACGGGTTAGAGAAGGGTTAACAGCGAAGGGTTAACGCAGCGACGGGTTAGAGAAGGGTTAACACAGCGAAGGATTAATGCAGCGAAGGGTTAACAGCATAAAATCCCTGTGTGTCCATAAAGGAGGCGTTCAAAGCCGCGCGGCCGGGACCCTTCTGTGATAAATCCAACGCCTTTAATTGCCTTTAATTTATTAGTGTGTTCCAACCTCAGGCTCATTAAACAGAAACATATTGGTCTGCGTCTACGGGAGTTTAACAAGTACAGAACTCCCATTTTCTAAGTAAATTGGAATTTCTTTTTAATTCACTGGTAAACAATGGAATGGAAAGCAGATGTAGTGCAGCGAAGTCGAGGCCCTTCTTCAAGTTAACAGAGCCAGAGATGCAGATGGGCCTGGGAATTATTTAAATGTCATTTCAAGGTAATTAAACGTTACAGTTTTGAAGAACGCTTTGAGGTTCAAGTGCTCAGGAAAGGAGTAAAGGGAGATAAAGACGCAAGAACAGAGCGGGAACGCTTCCAAGCACATCTGGGTCTCCAGGACCACGTTCTCCAGTTCAGCGCAAGATCCTCAAAAAGATTATTATAGAATTCATAAAATACATGTCGAAGGTTTAGAAATATTACTGGGCAGATTAAAGGCGAGCGCTGCAATATAATGTTATAAAGCATGGCTTGGAGACTTGGAGGAAAACACACAGAGACGTTCCTCAGAGAGAGTGTATCATCTCCTCTAACAGAGGAACTCGCAGGACTGCATGTGAAGACATCTGAGATATCCCAGAATCCCCTGCCTCACTCTCATATAGAGAGAGTCTAGCTGTGTCCGAAACCGCTCACTCGTTCACTAATCCCTATGTAGTGAATGGCATTTGAGTGCACCATAACTGCAAGGAGTGAACGAAATGAATCGAGTGAACTCGGACGCTGGCATTTACACTGCGTCGCAGAAACATCTTCGTCACACGTAGGTGATAAAACTGCTTTTAACTTACATGTTACTTACTTTATAAAATATTATTAACAACTATAACAATCATAATGACTTTATTTTGTAATTATATATAGCTCCGTGCAAGCTTTGTAGTTTCATTGATTTAAATAGTTAGAAACTCTCACCCTCACAGATGGACGTGCTTGTTGAGCGTTATGATGTGAGTGAGACGAGGGACAGAACGAGTGTGAGACGAGGGACAGAACGAGTGTGAGACGAGGGACAGAACGAGTGTGAGACGAGGGACAGAACGAGTGTGAGACGAGGGACAGCACGAGTGTGAGACGAGGGACAGAAAGAGAGTGAGACGAGGGACGGAACGAGTGTGAGACGAGGGACGGAACGAGTGTGAGACGAGGGACGGAAAGAGAGTGAGACGAGGGACAGAAAGAGTGTGAGACGAGGGACAGAAAGAGTGTGAGACGAGGAACAGAACGAGTGTGAGACGAGGGACGGAACGAGTGTGAGACGAGGGACGGAAAGAGAGTCAGACGAGGGACAGAAAGAGTGTGAGACGAGGGACAGAACGAGTGTGAGACGAGGGACGGAACGAGTGTGAGACGAGGGACTGAACGAGAGTGAGACGAGGGACAGAACGAGAGTGAGACGAGGGACAGAACGAGAGTGAGACGAGGGACAGAACGAGAGTGAGACGAGGGACAGAACGAGTGTGAGACGAGGGACAGCACGAGTGTGAGACGAGGGACGGAACGAGTGTGAGACGAGGGACGGAACGAGTGTGAGACGAGGGACGGAAAGAGAGTGAGACGAGGGACGGAACGAGTGTGAGACGAGGGACGGAAAGAGAGTGAGACGAGGGACGGAACGAGTGTGAGACGAGGGACTGAAAGAGTGTGAGACGAGGGACGGAAAGAGAGTGAGACGAGGGACAGAACGAGTGTGAGACGAGGGACAGCACGAGTGTGAGACGAGGGACAGAACGAGTGTGAGACGAGGGACAGAACGAGTGTGAGACGAGGGACAGAACGAGTGTGAGACGAGGGACAGAACGAGTGTGAGACGAGGGACAGAACGAGGGACAGAACGAGTGTGAGACGAGGGACAGAAAGAGAGTGAGACGAGGGACAGAACGAGTGTGAGACGAGGGACAGAACGAGTGTGAGACGAGGGACAGAACGAGGGACAGAACGAGTGTGAGACGAGGGACGGAACGAGAGTGAGACG
>JAULUF010000019.1:17515000-17520000 GCA_031834385.1 Semotilus atromaculatus | reverse complement strand
ATGGAAGCCACATATGAACAAAACATAACACAAATAGTCCAGGCCTGGTCCTCTCTCATCCTTCACTGTCGTCGCTCCTCCTCTTATGCTTCCGCTCCTCCGTGATCATCATCCTCGATAATATCATCATCATCTTCATCCTCATCATCATCCTCAATATCATAATCATCAGCATCATCTTCATCCTCCTCATCATCAGCAGCATCCTCATCTTCATCCTCATCATCCTCATCAGCATTATCACCTTCATCATCATCATCATCATCCTCATCATCATCAGCATCCTCATCTTCATCCTCATCCTCATCATCATCTTCATCATCCTCACCATCATCATCTTCATCCTCATCATCCTCAATATCATCATCAGCAGCAGCATCCTCATCCTCATCTTCATCATCCTCATCAGCATTATCACCTTCATCATCATCATCCTCCTCATCATCATCAGCATCCTCATCTTCATCCTCATCATCATCATCATCATCTTCATCCTCATCATCCTCAATATCATCATCAGCAGCAGCAGCATCCTCATCCTCATCTTCATCATCACGCCACCGGCCCTACCCTGCTTGTCACAATCTTCTTTTGTGTTCAGCAGAAGAAAAACTCATACATGTTTTGAAACATTTGAGGGAGAGTAAATGATGACAGAATTTTTAGTTTTGGGTGAACTATCCCTTTAATTGATGTTCATTTATATATATATATAGCCGCTCTGGAGAAAACCGTGATGTCATCGTCCAGCTCAGGCCAGTTCTCATATAATGGTGTCAATGCAGGAGATCAATAATATTGATGACTATTAAATGTGTGTGTGTGTGTGTTCACCTTGTGTCCCAGTAGAGCAGGGAGTACGAGGTGCAGGAGGTTGTATTCCGCTGCAGGGACAGTGACTTTCGCTCTCATCAACATCACACTGGTCTGACGGGTGGGAATAAACTCCTCCAGCGCTGAAACCTGCTCCGGCACCACACACACAGGCTCCTCCAAAACATCTGACACACACACACACACATACACAGACAATAGTGTCATTATTCAGATAAATTCGGTTCAAGTTTTGTTAAACTGAAGACTGAAACACTAAAAGATGACACTATCATGATATTCACTCTAAGTCAGGGGTCGGCAAGTAACTTTGGCCGCGGGCCAATATTTTTTTTATCCAGTAGATGGTGGGCCAGCTACACGGAGTAGGCCTGTGAATGGTGTTACGGAAGCACAGGTCATATCACGCTCCAGTTCACGCGCCGGCGCCTGAGTATATTGTCCACTATATTTGCTTTTTATTTATTAATCCAGGAAAATTTGTTGATGAAACATTGATTAAAATGAATATACAATTTATACATTGTATAATTTACATTTATTCATTTATAGCTAGTAGCCTATATTTTTTTACACACAAACTGCATATTGTAATTTGAATTAAAAAAAAACTACTAACACAAAAATAACATAATTGAAAAGTCTGCTGCTGGAGACTTGCCATTGGCTGTTGTATTTGAATAATTAATGAGGTAGGTATTTGCAAGGTTTGGGTGCTGTTTTGGGATGTTTTAACAGTCATTTATGAATATAATTATATTTATATTATATTTCAAGTTACGTTCTGTGTAATAATGCGTTGAATAATGAATTTTCTGAACCATTTCTGAAGATAATGTGTTGCCGAATAGTTTTGTTTCTGTTCATGTGTGTCGCGCCGTGGCCAAAATATGTGCTACTGTTGAGCTGCTGTTGCCACACTTACGTTTCTTATTCGTCCAACAATTACCCCCTCTTTTGAATTAGCCTAGTATAGGCTATTCAATCTTTTGTCAAGCAACATTGTCTTTATTTCCGATTTAAAAGACGAAAGACGACATAAAAAATTGCTACAAAAATTGTTGTTCTGGTGTTTCTTTGTCTGTTTGCGCCCGCAGTAGGCCCATAATCGTGGAATATGATGGGTCCATGGTCCGTGTACTTTTTCGTTCATTCATTAGCTATTCTATTTCGGAATGAAAGATGAAATTTAAAAAAGGGTGCAGCTTGGTTTTTTGTTTAAAAGAAAAAAAGCAGAAATGGCTGTATTTTGTTTTCCAAATGTAGCCTATTGTTGTCATCAAATAATAGTAGGCTATTAGAAAATTGGACGACATTTCCGATCGTTTTTTAATTTGTAATATTTATTTGTACGTTTATTGTATTTCGTTTGACTCAGAGCCGGCGCCAGCCGAGCGCTGATGAGGGGGTGTTCACATTAACGCACGTCACCACTTTTTTTGCCATGTTCATATTCTCCCCACCACTTTTAAAAACATCTTCGCGGCATGGATGTACCAATACAAATTAATAAAACATCTCCAGTTAACTATCAGACCATTCAATTTGTTCGTTTGTCAAATTAGAGTCGTAGAGTCACAACACGGAGGCGCCGGCGCGTGAACTGGAGCTTGTCTCATAAATTAACCAAAACTCAGCACATATTGTGGTAACATATTACAGCCATTTTAATCATTCGCTTACAGTCCGACTTTTGAACTTTATTCCTTTTTTTTATTATTATTTATTCGGGACATAACACATACACACCTAAGGTTTAAGGAGGTCTGCGCGGGACTGTTTTTTTTTTTTTTAATCCCGCTCAAGGTTCTATTCAGCAACCACCCGCTTTATTTCCTGACCTGACGGGTCCGCAAAATTTAGACCTCGTTTTCAGAATCTCAAAAACAAGTCGTTTTTCTTTTTTGGTTTTAATTTGAAAAAAACGATTCAACGAATGATACTATTTGTAAACCATTATAGTAAAAAAAAAATATATATAATAATAATAATAATAATAATAATAGGCTGATAAAAAAAAAAAAAAAAACGGACTTCCAAAATAATCCGGCGGGCCAGAAAACATTGCTGGCAGGCCAGTTTTGGCCCGCGGGCCGCCTGTTGCCGACCCATGCTCTAAGTGATCAATGGTGTGTGTGACAGGCAGGGGGTGAGAAGGGCAGGGAGTCAGAAGGGCAGGGAGTGCAATAGGCAGGGAGTGAGACAGGCAGGGAGTGAGACAGGCAGGGAGTGAGAAGGGCAGGGAGTGAGAAGGGCAGGGAGTCAGAAGGGCAGGGAGTCAGAAGGGCAGGGAGTCAGAAGGGCAGGGAGTGAGAAGGGCAGGGAGTCAGAAGGGCAGGGAGTGCGACAGGCAGGGAGTGAGACAGGCGGGGAGTGAGAAGGGCAGGGAGTGAGACGGGCAGGGAGTGAGAAGGGCAGGGAGTGTGACAGACGGGGAGTGAGAAGGGCAGGGAGTCAGACAGGCAGGAAGTCAGACGGGCAGGGAGTGTGATAGGCAGGGAGTCAGACGGGCAGTGAGTGAGACAGGCAGGGAGTGAGACAGGCAGGGAGTCAGACGGGCAGGGAGTGAGACGGGCAGGGAGTCAGACGGCAGGGAGTCAGACGGCAGGGAGTGAGAAGGGCAGGGAGTCAGACAGGCAGGGAGTCAGACAGGCAGGGAGTGAGACGGGCAGGGAGTGAGACGGGCAGGGAGTCAGACGGGCAGGAAGTGAGATGGGCAGGGAGTCAGACGGGCAGGAAGTGAGATGGGCAGGGAGTCAGACGGGCAGGGAGTCAGACGGGCAGGGAGTCAGATAGGCAGGGAGTGAGACGGGCAGGGAGTCAGACGGCAGGGAGTCAGACGGCAGGGAGTGAGAAGGGCAGGGAGTCAGACAGGCAGGGAGTCAGACGGGCAGGGAGTCAGACGGGCAGGAAGTGAGATGGGCAGGGAGTCAGACGGGCAGGGAGTGAGATGGGCAGGGAGTCAGAAGGGCAGGGAGGGAGACGGGCAGGGAGTCAGACGGGCAGGGAGTCAGACGGGCAGGGAGTGAGAAGGGCAGGGAGTCAGACGGGCAGGGAGTGAGAAGGGCAGGGAGTGAGACGGGCAGGGAGTCAGACGGGCAGGGAGTGAGATGGGCAGGGAGTCAGAAGGGCAGGGAGTCAGACAGGCAGGGAGTGAGAAGGGCAGGGAGTCAGACGGGCAGGGAGTGAGAAGGGCAGGGAGTGAGACGGGCAGGGAGTCAGACGGGCAGGGAGTGAGAAGGGCAGGGAGTGAGACGGGCAGGGAGTCAGACGGGCAGGGAGTCAGACGGGCAGGGAGTCAGACGGGCAGGGAGTCAGACGGGCAGGGAGTGAGACGGGCAGGGAGTGAGACGGGCAGGGAGTCAGACGGCAGGGAGTGAGAAGGGCAGGGAGTCAAACAGGCAGGGAGTCAGACAGGCAGGGAGTGAGAAGGGCAGGGAGTCAGACAGGCAGGGAGTGAGACGGGCAGGGAGTCAGAAGGGCAGGGAGTGAGACGGGCAGGGAGTCAGACGGGCAGGGAGTCAGACGGGCAGGGAGTCAGACGGGCAGGGAGTCAGACGGGCAGGGAGTGAGACGGGCAGGGAGTGAGACGGGCAGGGAGTCAGACGGGCAGGGAGTCAGACGGGCAGGGAGTCAGACGGGCAGGGAGTGAGACGGGCAGGGAGTGAGACGGGCAGGGAGTGAGACGGGCAGGGAGTCAGACGGGCAGGGAGTGAGATCGGCAGGGAGTGAGATGGGCAGGGAGTGTGATGGCCAGGGAGTGAGATGGGCAGGGAGTGAGATGGGCAGGGAGTGTGATGGCCAGGGAGTGAGATGGGCAGGGAGTGTGATGGGCAGGGAGTCAGACAGGTGTGTGTGTGTGTGTGTGTGTGTGTGTGTGTGTGTGTGTGTGTGTGTGTGTGTGTGTGTGTGTGTGTGTGTCTGTGTGTGTGTGTTTTGTTACCGGGCTGTGGTTTGCAGTATGGCTGGTACTCGTGGTCCAGTGTGCAGGCTATCATCTTCAGGATCCGGTGGACAGCACTGCTGTGAAGCTGCAGATCTAGAGGACCGACTACAATCCTCTTCACTGACGTCTCCTGAACCAGCGGCTCGTCTTTACACTCCTGCAGCCCCACACACACTGCAGAACAACAAGTCAAGTTATCTTCATTTATATAGCGCTTTTA
>JAULUF010000019.1:17505000-17510000 GCA_031834385.1 Semotilus atromaculatus | reverse complement strand
AAACACACACTCAACACCACGGCGCAAACACACACTCAAAAACATCACGGCGCAAACACACACTCAACATCATGGCGCACACTCAACATCACGGCGCAAACACACATTCAACATCACGGCGCAAACACACACTCAACATCACGGCACACACACTCAACATCATGGCGCAAACACACACTCAACACCACGGCGCAAACACACACTCAAAAACATCACGGCGCAAACACACACTCAACATCATGGCGCACACTCAACATCACGGCGCAAACACACATTCAACATCACGGCGCAAACACACACTCAACATCACGGCGCAAACACACACTCAACATCACGGCGCAAACACACTCAACATCACGGCGCAAACACACTCAACACCACGGCGCAAACACACACTCAACACCACGGCGCAAACACACACTCAACATCACGGCGCAAACACACTCAACACCACGGCGCAAACACACACTCAACACCACGGCGCAAACACACACTCAACACCACGGCGCAAACACACACTCAAAAACATCACGGCGCAAACACACACTCAACATCATGGCGCACACTCAACATCACGGCGCAAACACACATTCAACATCACGGCGCAAACACACACTCAACATCACGGCGCAAACACACACTCAACATCACGGCGCAAACACACTCAACATCACGGCGCAAACACACACTCAACACCACGGCGCAAACACACACTCAACATCACGGCGCACACTCAACATCATGGCGCACACTCAACACCACGGCGCAAACACACACTCAACATCATGGCGCACACTCAACATCACGGCGCAAACACACACTCAACATCACGGCGCAAACACACACTCAACACCACGGCGCAAACACACTCAACACCACGCCGCAAACACACACTCAACACCACGGCGCAAACACACACTCAACATCACGGCGCAAACACACACTCAACACCACGGTGCAAACACACTCAACACCACGGCGCAAACACACACTCAACACCACGGCGCAAACACACACTCAACATCACGGCGCAAACACATCAACATCACGGCGCAAACACACACTCAACATCACGGCACACACACTCAACACCACGGCGCAAACACACACTCAACATCACGGCGCAAACACACACTCAACACCACGGCGCAAACACACTCAACACCACGGCGCAAACACACACTCAACACCACGGCGCAAACACACACTCAACACCACGGCGCAAACACACACTCAACACCACGGCGCAAACACACACTCAACATCACGGCGCAAACACACACTCAACACCACGGCGCAAACACACTCAACACCACGGCGCAAACACACACTCAACACCACGGCGCAAACACACACTCAACACCACGGCGCAAACACACACTCAACATCACGGCGCAAACACACACTCAACATCACGGCACACACACTCAACACCACGGCGCAAACACACACTCAACATCACGGCGCAAACACACACTCAACATCACGGCGCAAACACACACTCAACATCACGGCACACACACTCAACATCACGGCGCAAACACACACTCAACATCACGGCGCAAACACACACTCAACATCACGGCACACACACACTCAACACCACGGCGCAAACACACACTCAACATCACGGCACACACACTCAACATCACGGCGCAAACACACTTAACACCACGGCGCAAACACACACTCAACATCACGGCGCAAACACACACACTCAACATCACGGCACACACACTCAACATCACGGCGCAAACACACACTCAACATCACGGCACACACACTCAACATCACGGCGCAAACACACTCAACACCACGGCATGATCCGGGTGGAGGTTTGAGGCTGTGAGTCGATTACCTCCTCTTTTCTGTTCATGTTCTCTTCAAAATCACGAACGCCCATAATGCCCTTCAGACACACGGCGCGACAACCCACGACTCCCACCTGACAGTCGAAGAACGGCTCGCCCATCATCAGAGCCTGAAACACACACACACACACACTCAGTGAGCGCAGGAGGGGATCTGGAGCAGACCATGTGCTCGTTCGTATATATGTGTGTGTGTGTGTGTGTGTGAGAGAATGTGTGAAAGTGTGTGTGTGTGAGAGAATGTGTGAAAGTGTGTGTGTGTGTGTGTGTGTGTGTGTGTGAGAGAGCGAGTGAAAGTGTGTGAGAGTGTGTGAGTGAGTGAGTGAGAGAGTGTGTGTGTGACTGTGCATGTGCGTGTGCGCGTGTGTGTGCGCGTGTGTGCGACTGTGCATGTGCGTGTGCGCGCGTGTGTGCGACTGTGCGCGACTGTGCATGTGCGTGTGTGTGCGCGTGTGTGCGACTGTGCATGTGCATGTGTGGAGTGTGTGCGCGTGTGTGCGTCTCTCACCTCCACTGTGATTCCCTCCTGCTCCACACTCAGAACCTCCCGGGACTTCAGCTTCTGCGGACTGTAGTAACTGCTCTCAGAGCAACTCTCCGTTAGCTACAGACAAAACCAGACACGATTTAGTTTTAGTTAGCATTAGTTCACTTTAAAATGAACATTACCCCATGATTTACTCTCCCTCAAACCATCCTAGGTGCATATGACTTTATTCATTCAGACGAATAGTTATATTAATAAACATCCTGACTCTTCCAAGCTTGATAATGGCAACGGATTGCAACCAATAATTTGAAGCTCAAAAAAGCTAATTAATCATAAAAGTGCTACACCGCTCTGGGGATACACCGCTCCGGGGCTACACCACTACACCGCTCTGGGGCTACACCGCTCTGGGGCTACACCGCACTGGGGCTACACCACTACACCGCTCTGGGGCTACACCGCACTGGGGCTACACCGCTCTGGGGCTACACCGCTCTGGGGCTACACCGCTCTGGGGCTACACCGCTCTGGGGCTACACCGCTCTGGAGCTACACCGCTCTGGGGCTACACCGCTCTGGGGCTACACCACTCTGGGGCTACACCGCTCTGGGGCTACACCACTCTGGGGCTACACCGCTCTGGGGCTACACCGCACTGGGGCTACACCACTCTGGGGCTACACCGCTCCGGGGCTACACCACTACACCGCTCTGGGGCTACACCGCTCTGGGGCTACACCACTCTGGGGCTACACCACTCTGGGGCTACACCGCACTGGGGCTACACCACTCTGGGGCTACACCGCTCCGGGGCTACACCACTACACCGCTCTGGGGCTACACCGCTCTGGGGCTACACCGCACTGGGGCTACACCACTCTGGGGCTACACCACTCTGGGGCTACACCACTCTGGGGCTACACCGCTCTGGGGCTACACCGCTCTGGGGCTACACCGCTCTGGGGCTACACCGCTCTGGGGCTACACCGCTCTGGGGCTACACCACTCTGGGGCTACACCACTCTGGGGCTACACCACTCTGGGGCTACACCGCACTGGGGCTACACCGCTCTGGGGCTACACCACTCTGGGGTTACACCGCACTGGGGCTACACCACTCTGGGGCTACACCGCACTGGGGCTACACCGCTCTGGGGCTACACCGCACTGGGGCTACACCGCTCCGGGGCTACACCACTACACCGCTCTGGGGCTACACCGCTCTGGGGCTACACCGCTCTGGGGCTACACCGCTCTGGGGCTACACCGCTCTGGGGCTACACCGCTCTGGGGCTACACCGCTCTGGGGCTACACCGCTCTGGGGCTACACCGCTCTGGGGCTACACCGCTCTGGGGCTACACCGCTCTGGGGCTACACCGCTACACCGCTCCGGGGCTACACCACTACACCGCTCTGGGGCTACACCGCTCTGGGGCTACACCGCTCTCTGGGGCTACACCGCTCTCTGGGGCTACACCGCCCTGGGGCTACACCGCTCTGGGGCTACACCGCTCTGGGGCTACACCGCTACACCGCTCCGGGGCTACACCACTACACCGCTCTGGGGCTACACCGCTCTGGGGCTACACCGCTCTCTGGGGCTACACCGCTCTCTGGGGCTACACCGCCCTGGGGCTACACCGCCCTGGGGCTACACGATGGATGGATGATGGATTCACTTTTTTGAGCTTATAAAGCTTGAAAGAGCCAGGATATTTTTTAACATAACTCTTTCTTTCATCTGAAAGAAGAAAGTTATATATACCTAGGATGGCTTGAGGGTGAGTAAATCATTGGGAAATTTTCATTTTAAAGCGAACAACTCCTTAAAGAATCCTTTCTTTTATCATGAGAACTACTGCTATTTGAGTCATTTCTGAGTGTTTCACTCACCTTAAAGGTGAGTGAGGCTTTAGTGCAGTAGAAGCCGACAGACACTACAGGGTCTCTGTGGGACTTGTGCAGGGGCCGGGCAGAACCCGCCTCCATGGACTCCGTGTAGAAGCCGGACTCGCTCTCACCCTCCTCATCCTCTGCGCTCACGATGGCCGGGACGAAGGACCAAGCCCACGACACCCAGCCCTGATCGTCATCCTCGCTCTGATAGTACTGACCCGTCAGAGACGCTTCGGAGGCGTCCATCAGACCTGCATGAGACCGTGAGAATCAGACTGGAATCAGACGCTTCTCAGTTCCTGAATTGTAGTAAAGGGGACATATCATAAAAATCTGCCTTTTCCCGTGTGTGCTATAATCGGGTCCCGGTGCTTCTACCAACCCAGAAAATGTGAAAAGTGAAACCCAGTAACTTCATTCTGGTGAGTCTTTCTCTGAGAGCATTTAAAAAAATAAGACGATCAGATTTCGCTCCCCTTCTGACGTATGAAGAGGATCTTATTATAATATTACCGGCCCTTAATCTGCACGTTTATAATATTAGCGGCCCCTAATCTGCACGTTTAAAATATTACCGGCCCTTAAAGGGATACTCCACCGGTTTTTCATATTAAACTATGTTATTCCTTTAACTAAGACGAGTTGATACATACCTCTCTCGTCTCAGTGCATGCACTAAATCGCTCTGTCTTGCGGCGTAACTTTGTTAGCACTTAGCTTAGCCCAGTTCATTCACTAGGA
>JAULUF010000019.1:17480000-17497500 GCA_031834385.1 Semotilus atromaculatus | reverse complement strand
TTGAAGTTTACACAGAGATGATAAAGTAAAAAAAAATAATAATGTTTGTTTCAAACTCTGCGTTCTCGAGCTCCAAACGCTGTGGTGAATGAAGGGCCAGAACACATTAAAGGGTTAGAACGGCGGCCGCTAAGTTAATAACTAACGATCTTTAATTTCCTATTATCTCTGTAAAGCTGCTTTGAAACAACCTATATTAAAAGCGCTATATAAATGAACATGACTTGACTAGTGTGTGTGTGTGTGTGTGTGTGTGTGTGTGTGTGTGTTGGAATGAGGGAGTTCTGGGATAAACAGCAGTAAAGGTTTATTTCTTGTTTATTGCGGCGTGTTTGCGATGAAAGAGTGAAGCGTCTAAAAGAATCAGACGAGTGGATGTCGAGGTCAGACACAAACGTCCCAGAATGCCTGTCACTGATAACACACACTGTCACTGATAACACACACTGATTTACTGGAGAGATTCACTTTACTGCATCAGTAACGGCCCATACACCCCCACAGCACGACCTTTGACCTTAGACCAACATCACATGGGTCCCGAGTTAAACACACTCAGTCAACCTCCGTAACATCAACAAAACCCTTCACCATCCACACACACACATGCACCCACACGCACGTGCAAACACACACTCATAGATATAATAAACACACACACAGGAGAACAGCAATTAATCACAACTGAATCTTCAGCTGAGCAACTCCTGATGATTATTTACACACACGTCTGCACACACACACACACCTGAGACACAACATACACACACACATACACACACACACACACACACACACACACACCTGAGACACAACACACACACACACACACACCTGAAACACAACACACACACACACACACACACACCTGAGACACAACACACACACACACACCTGAAACACAACACATATACACCTCCTGAACACAACACACACCCACCTGAGACACAACACACACCCACCTGAGACACAACACACACCCACCTGAGACACAACACAACACACACACACCTGAAACACAACACACACACACCTGAGACACAACACACACACACACACACACACACACCTGAGACACAACACACACACACACCTGAAACACAACACACACACACCTGAGACACAACACACACACCTGAGACACAACACAACACACACACCTGAAACAACACTTTTAATGAGACCGTCGGGTTCTGTCGTGTGTTTTAATGAGACCGTCGGGTTCTGTCGCGTGTTTTAATGAGACCGTCGGGTTCTGTCGCGTGTTTTAATGAGACCGTCGGGTTCTGTCGCGTGTTTTAATGAGACCGTCGGGTTCTGTCGCGTGTTTTAATGAGATCGTCGGGTTCTGTCGCGTGTTTTAATGAGACCGTCGGGTTCTGTCGCGTGTTTTAATGAGACCGTGGGGTTCTGTCGCGTGTTTTAATGAGACCGTGGGGTTCTGTCGCGTGTTTTAATGAGACCGTCGGGTTCTGTCGCGTGTTTTAATGAGATCGTCGGGTTCTGTCGCGTGTTTTAATGAGACCGTCGGGTTCTGTCGCGTGTTTTAATGAGACCGTCGGGTTCTGTCGCGTGTTTTAATGAGATCGTCGGGTTCTGTCGCGTGTTTTAATGAGACCGTCGGGTTCTGTCGCGTGTTTTAATGAGACCGTGGGGTTCTGTCGCGTGTTTTAATGAGACCGTGGGGTTCTGTCGCGTGTTTTAATGAGACCGTGGGGTTCTGTCGTGTGTTTTAATGAGACCGTCGGGTTCTGTCGCGTGTTTTAATGAGACCGTCGGGTTCTGTCGCGTGTTTTAATGAGACCGTCGGGTTCTGTCGCGTGTTTTAATGAGACCGTCGGGTTCTGTCGCGTGTTTTAATGAGACCGTCGGGTTCTGTCGCGTGTTTTAATGAGACCGTCGGGTTCTGTCGTGTGTTTTAATGAGACCGTCGGGTTCTGTCGCGTGTTTTAATGAGACCGTCGGGTTCTGTCGCGTGTTTTAATGAGATCGTCGGGTTCTGTCGCGTGTTTTAATGAGACCGTCGGGTTCTGTCGCGTGTTTTAATGAGACCGTCGGGTTCTGTCGTGTGTTTTAATGAGACCGTCGTTTTCTGTCGCGTGTTTAAATGAGACCGTCGTTTTCTGTCGTGTGTTTTAATGAGACCATCGGGTTCTGTCGCGTGTTTTAATGAGACCGTCGGGTTCTGTCGCGTGTTTTAATGAGACCGTCGGTTTCTGTCGCGTGTTTTAATGAGATCGTCGGGTTCTGTCGCGTGTTTTAATGAGACCGTCGGGTTCTGTCGCGTGTTTTAATGAGACCGTCGGGTTCTGTCGCGTGTTTTAATGAGACCGTCGGGTTCTGTCGTGTGTTTTAATGAGACCGTCGGGTTCTGTCGTGTGTTTCTACGTCTGCTTTCGGGTCTCTCCGGGCTCAGCTTCACCAGCGCATAATTTGTCTCAACGTCATTTGCAATTTTCCAAAAGTTCTTTCTAAACCGGACAGCTCTGTGAAACACATCTGCAGCAAATGCCTGTTAGGGAATGTCCCAGTGTATACGGTGCCGTTTCCACATGGCAGGAGCCGCTGATATTAGTGCAGTGGAGCACACACATGTTCCAGATCTATTCTGCAGAAGCCGCTATAATCAGCTCTAATTGACTTCCCTCCTAAACGTGTTTCTAACTGGCCATCTGGACCTCCTCTGAACGACTGAAGAACACAATCTTTACCAGCGTCCATGTCACACTTTATTTCTATAGCACTTTATATTTCACAGCAGCTTCACAGAAATAAACAGGAAATAACAGAATCAATTGTGAAAAAATTAATCAAATATGAGACAAATTCAGATTCTGCTGTAAAGCTACTCTAAAAAGAGATATGTGATCCACAAAACCAGTCACAAGGGGCACATTCTTGAAATTGAGATTTATACATCATCGATTTTGCTGCATCCACTCACAGAAATATTTTTTTATATATTTACGGTGGGAGATTTACAAAATATCTTCATGGTACATGATCTTTACATAATCTCCAAATGTTTTTTGGCATAAAAGAAAATTAGATAGTTTTGACCCATACAATGTATTGTTGGCTATTGCCACAGATATACCCGTGCGACTCGTGGCTGGTGTGATCCAGGGTCACATATGTCAATGATTTCGTACAGTAACACACACTTTTTGCCCTTTTCTGGTGCCACAACTGTTCTAGATAAAGGAAGACGGTCACATCGCATCTCGTATCTATCTTGTGTACGTCTCGTGTGCGTCTCGTATCTATCTCGTGTGCGTCTCGTATCTATCTCGTGTGCGTCTCGTATCTATCTCGTGTGCGTCTCGTATCTATCTCGTGTGCGTCTCGTGTGCGTCTCGTATCTATCTCGCGTGCGTCTCGTATCTATCTCGCGTGCGTCTCGTATCTATCTCGCGTGCGTCTCGTATCTATCTCGCGTGCGTCGTATTTATCTTGTGTATGTCTCGTATCTATCTTGTGTGCATCTCGTATCTATCTTGTGTACGTCTCGTGTGCATCTCGTATCTATCTTGTGTACGTCTCGTATCTATCTTGTGTGCATCTCGTATCTATCTTGTGTACGTCTCGTGTGCATCTATCTTGTGTACGTCTCGTATCTATCTCGTGTGCGTCTCGTATCTCTCTCGTGTGCGGCTCGTGTGCATCTCGTATCTATCTTGTGTGCATCTCGTTTCTATCTCGTGTGCGTCTCGTGTGCATCTCGTATCTATCTCGTGTGCATCTCGTATCTATCTCGTGAGCGTCTCGTGTGCATCTCGTATCTATCTTGTGTGCATCTCGTATCTATCTCGTGTGCGTCTCGTATCTATCTTGTGTACGTCTCGTATCTATCTCGTGTGCGTCTCGTATCTCTCTCCTGTGTGTCTCGTGTGCATCTCGTATCTATCTTGTGTGCATCTCGTTTCTATCTCGTGTGCGTCTCGTGTGCATCTCGTATCTATCTCGTGTGCATCTCGTATCTATCTCGTGTGCGTCTCGTGTGCATCTCGTATCTATCTCGTGTGCGTCTCGTATCTATCTTGTGTGCGTCTCGTGTGCGTCTCGTATCTATCTTGTGTGCGTCTCGTATCTATCTTGTGTGCATCTCGTATCTATCTTGTGTACGTCTCGTGTGCATCTTGTATCTATCTTGTGTACGTCTCGTATCTATCTCGTGTGCGTCTCGTATCTATCTCGTGTGCGTCTCGTGTGCATCTCGTATCTATCTTGTGTGCATCTCGTTTCTATCTCGTGTGCGTCTCGTGTGCATCACGTATCTATCTTGTGTGCATCTCGTATCTATCTTGTGTGCGTCTCGTGTGCATCTCGTATCTATCTTGTGTGCATCTCGTATCTATCTTGTGTGCGTCTCGTATCTATCTCGTGTGCGTCTCGTATCTATCTCGTGTGCGTCTCGTATCTATCTTGTGTGCATCTCGTGTGCGTCTCGTGTGCGTCTCGTATCTATCTTGTGTGCGTCTCGTATCTATCTTGTGTGCATCTCGTATCTATCTTGTGTACGTCTCGTGTGCATCTTGTATCTATCTTGTGTACGTCTCGTATCTATCTCGTGTGCGTCTCGTATCTATCTCGTGTGCGTCTCGTGTGCATCTCGTATCTATCTTGTGTGCATCTCGTTTCTATCTCGTGTGCGTCTCGTGTGCATCACGTATCTATCTTGTGTGCATCTCGTATCTATCTTGTGTGCGTCTCGTGTGCATCTCGTATCTATCTTGTGTGCATCTCGTATCTATCTTGTGTGCGTCTCGTATCTATCTCGTGTGCGTCTCGTATCTATCTCGTGTGCGTCTCGTATCTATCTTGTGTGCATCTCGTGTGCGTCTCGTGTGCGTCTCGTATCTATCTTGTGTGCGTCTCGTATCTATCTTGTGTGCATCTCGTATCTATCTTGTGTCCGTCTCGTGTGCATCTTGTATCTATCTTGTGTACGTCTCGTATCTATCTCGTGTGCGTCTCGTATCTATCTCGTGTGCGTCTCGTGTGCATCTCGTATCTATCTTGTGTGCATCTCGTTTCTATCTCGTGTGCGTCTCGTGTGCATCTCGTATCTATCTTGTGTGCATCTCGTATCTATCTCGTGTGCGTCTCGTATCTATCTCGTGTGCGTCTCGTATCTATCTTGTGTACGTCTCGTGTGCATCTATCTTGTGTACGTCTCGTATCTATCTCGTGTGCGTCTCGTATCTATCTCGTGTGCGTCTCGTGTGCATCTCGTATCTATCTTGTGTGCATCTCGTTTCTATCTCGTGTGCGTCTCGTGTGCATCTCGTATCTATCTTGTGTGCATCTCGTATCTATCTCGTGTGCGTCTCGTGTGCATCTCGTATCTATCTTGTGTGCATCTCGTATCTATCTCGTGTGCGTCTCGTATCTATCTCGTGTGCGTCTCGTATCTATCTTGTGTGCATCTCGTGTGCGTCTCGTGTGCGTCTCGTATCTATCTTGTGTGCGTCTCGTATCTATCTTGTGTGCATCTCGTATCTATCTTGTGTACGTCTCGTGTGCATCTTGTATCTATCTTGTGTACGTCTCGTATCTATCTTGTGTGCATCTCGTATCTATCTTGTGTGTGTCTCGTGTGCATCTTGTATCTATCTTGTGTACGTCTCGTATCTATCTTGTGTGCATCTCGTATCTATCTTGTGTACGTCTCGTGTGCATCTCGTATCTATCTTGTGTGCGTCTCGTATCTATCTCGTGTGCGTCTCGTGTGCATCTCGTGTGCATCTCGTGTGCATCTCGTGTGCATCTCGTGTGCGTCTCGTGTGCGTCTCGTGTGCGTCTCGTGTGCGTCTCGTGTGCATCTCGTGTGCGTCTCGTATCTATCTCGTGTGCATCTCGTATCTATCTCGTGTGCGTCTCGTGTGCGTCTCGTATCTATCTCGTGTGCGTCTCGTATCTATCTCGTGTGCGTCTCGTGTGCATCTATCTTGTGTACGTCTCGTATCTATCTCGTGTGCGTCTCGTATCTATCTCGTGTGCGTCTCGTGTGCATCTCGTATCTATCTTGTGTGCATCTCGTTTCTATCTCGTGTGCGTCTCGTGTGCATCTCGTATCTATCTTGTGTGCATCTCGTATCTATCTCGTGTGCGTCTCGTATCTATCTTGTGTACGTCTCGTGTGCATCTATCTTGTGTACGTCTCGTATCTATCTCGTGTGCGTCTCGTATCTATCTCGTGTGCGTCTCGTGTGCATCTCGTATCTATCTCGTGTGCATCTCGTTTCTATCTCGTGTGCGTCTCGTGTGCATCTCGTATCTATCTCGTGTGCATCTCGTATCTATCTCGTGTGCGTCTCGTGTGCGTCTCGTATCTATCTCGTGTGCGTCTCGTATCTATCTCGTGTGCGTCTCGTGTGCATCTCGTATCTATCTTGTGTGCATCTCGTTTCTATCTCGTGTGCGTCTCGTGTGCATCTCGTATCTATCTTGTGTGAATCTCGTATCTATCTCGTGTGCGTCTCGTGTGCGTCTCGTATCTATCTCGTGTGCGTCTCATATCTATCTCGTGTGCGTCTCGTATCTGTCTCGTGTGCGTCTCGTATCTATCTCGTGTGCGTCTCGTATCTATCTCGTGTGCGTCTCGTATCTATCTCGTGTGCGTCTCGTATCTATCTCGTGTGCGTCTCGTATCTATCTCGTGTGCGTCTCGTATCTATCTCGTGTGCGTCTCGTATCTATCTCGTGTACGTCTCGTATCTATCTCGTGTGCGTCTCGTATCTATCTCGTGTGCGTCTCGTATCTATCTCGTGTGCGTCTCGTGTGCATCTCGTATCTATCTTGTGTACGTCTCATGTGCATCTCGTATCTATCTTGTGTACGTCTCGTATCTATCTAGTGTGCGTCTCGTATCTATCTCGTGTGCGTCTCGTGTACATCTCGTATCTATCTTGTGTACGTCTCGTATCTATCTAGTGTGCGTTTTGTATCTATCTTGTGTACGTCTCGTGTGCATCTCGTATCTATCTTGTGTGCATCTCGTATCTATCTCGTGTGCGTCTCGTGTGCATCTCGTATCTATCTTGTGTACGTCTCGTATCTATCTAGTGTGCGTCTCGTATCTATCTCGTGTGCGTCTCGTATCTATCTTGTGTACGTCTCGTGTGCATCTCGTATCTATCTTGTGTACGTCTCGTATCTATCTAGTGTGCGTCTCGTATCTATCTAGTGTGCGTCTCGTATCTATCTCGTGTGCGTCTCGTATCTATCTTGTGTACGTCTCGTGTGCATCTCGTATCTATCTTGTGTACGTCTCCTATCTATCTAGTGTACGTCTCGTATCTATCTTGTGTGCATCTCGTATCTATCTCGTGTGCGTCTCGTGTGCATCTCGTATCTATCTTGTGTACGTCTCGTATCTATCTCGTGTGCGTCTCGTATCTATCTCGTGTGCGTCTCGTATCTATCTCGTGTGCATCTCGTATCTATCTTGTGTACGTCTCGTGTGCATCTCGTATCTATCTTGTGTACGTCTCGTATCTATCTAGTGTGCGTCTCGTATCTATCTCGTGTGCGTCTCGTATCTATCTCGTGTGCGTCTCGTGTGCATCTCGTATCTATCTTGTGTACGTCTCGTGTGCATCTCGTATCTATCTTGTGTGCATCTCGTATCTATCTCGTGTGCGTCTCGTGTGCATCTCGTATCTATCTTGTGTACGTCTCGTATCTATCTAGTGTGCGTCTCGTATCTATCTAGTGTGCGTCTCGTATCTATCTCGTGTGCGTCTCGTATCTATCTTGTGTACGTCTCGTGTGCATCTCGTATCTATCTTGTGTACGTCTCGTATCTATCTAGTGTGCGTCTCGTATCTATCTCGTGTGCGTCTCGTATCTATCTTGTGTACGTCTCGTGTGCATCTCGTATCTATCTTGTGTACGTCTCCTATCTATCTAGTGTACGTCTCGTATCTATCTTGTGTGCATCTCGTGTGCGTCTCGTGTGCATCTCGTATCTATCTTGTGTACGTCTCGTATCTATCTCGTGTGCGTCTCGTATCTATCTCGTGTGCGTCTCGTATCTATCTCGTGTGCGTCTCGTGTGCATCTCGTATCTATCTTGTGTACGTCTCGTGTGCATCTCGTATCTATCTTGTGTACGTCTCGTGTGCATCTCGTATCTATCTCGTGTGCATCTCGTATCTATCTTGTGTACGTCTCGTATCTATCTAGTGTGCGTCTCGTATCTATCTTGTGTACGTCTCGTGTGCATCTCGTATCTATCTTGTGTGCATCTCGTATCTATCTCGTGTGCGTCTCGTGTGCATCTCGTATCTATCTTGTGTACGTCTCGTATCTATCTAGTGTGCGTCTCGTATCTATCTCGTGTGCGTCTCGTATCTATCTTGTGTACGTCTCGTGTGCATCTCGTATCTATCTTGTGTACGTCTCGTATCTATCTAGTGTGCGTCTCGTATCTATCTAGTGTGCGTCTCGTATCTATCTAGTGTGCGTCTCGTATCTATCTAGTGTGCGTCTCGTATCTATCTAGTGTGCGTCTCGTATCTATCTAGTGTGCGTCTCGTATCTATCTAGTGTGCGTCTCGTATCTATCTCGTGTGCGTCTCGTATCTATCTTGTGTACGTCTCGTGTGCATCTCGTATCTATCTTGTGTACGTCTCGTATCTATCTAGTGTGCGTCTCGTATCTATCTCGTGTGCGTCTCGTATCTATCTTGTGTACGTCTCGTGTGCATCTCGTATCTATCTTGTGTACGTCTCCTATCTATCTAGTGTACGTCTCGTATCTATCTTGTGTGCATCTCGTGTGCGTCTCGTGTGCATCTCGTATCTATCTTGTGTACGTCTCGTATCTATCTCGTGTGCGTCTCGTATCTATCTCGTGTGCGTCTCGTATCTATCTCGTGTGCGTCTCGTGTGCATCTCGTATCTATCTTGTGTACGTCTCGTGTGCATCTCGTATCTATCTTGTGTACGTCTCGTGTGCATCTCGTATCTATCTCGTGTGCATCTCGTATCTATCTTGTGTACGTCTCGTATCTATCTAGTGTGCGTCTCGTATCTATCTTGTGTACGTCTCGTGTGCATCTCGTATCTATCTTGTGTGCATCTCGTATCTATCTCGTGTGCGTCTCGTGTGCATCTCGTATCTATCTTGTGTACGTCTCGTATCTATCTAGTGTGCGTCTCGTATCTATCTCGTGTGCGTCTCGTATCTATCTTGTGTACGTCTCGTGTGCATCTCGTATCTATCTTGTGTACGTCTCGTATCTATCTAGTGTGCGTCTCGTATCTATCTAGTGTGCGTCTCGTATCTATCTAGTGTGCGTCTCGTATCTATCTAGTGTGCGTCTCGTATCTATCTAGTGTGCGTCTCGTATCTATCTAGTGTGCGTCTCGTATCTATCTAGTGTGCGTCTCGTATCTATCTAGTGTGCGTCTCGTATCTATCTAGTGTGCGTCTCGTATCTATCTCGTGTGCGTCTCGTATCTATCTTGTGTACGTCTCGTGTGCATCTCGTATCTATCTAGTGTGCGTCTCGTATCTATCTCGTGTGCGTCTCGTATCTATCTCGTGTGCGTCTCGTATCTATCTCGTGTGCGTCTCGTATCTATCTCGTGTGCGTCTCGTATCTATCTCGTGTGCGTCTCGTGTGCGTCTCGTATCTATCTCGTGTGCGTCTCGTATCTATCTTGTGTGCGTCTCGTATCTATCTCGTGTGCGTCTCGTATTTATCTCGTGTGCGTCTCGTATCTATCTTGTGTGCGTCTCGTATCTATCTCGTGTGCGTCTCGTATCTATCTCGTGTGCGTCTCGTATCTATCTCGTGTGCGTCTCGTATCTATCTCGTGTGCGTCTCGTATCTATCTCGTGTGCGTCTCATGTGCATCTCGTATCTTGTGTGCGTCTCGTATCTATCTTGTGTGCATCTCGTATCTATCTTGTGTACGTCTCGTATCTATCTCGTGTGCGTCTCGTATCTATCTTGTGTGCATCTCGTGTGCGTCTCGTATCTATCTCGTGTGCGTCTCGTGTGCGTCTCGTGTGCGTCTCGTATCTATCTTGTGTGCGTCTCGTATCTATCTTGTGTGCATCTCGTATCTATCTTGTGTGTATTTCATATCTATATCTGTCTCGTGTGCGTCTCGTGTGCGTCTCGTGTGCGTCTCGTGTGCGTCTCGTGTGCGTCTCGTGTGTGCGTCTCGTGTGTGCGTCTCGTGTGCGTCTCATTTCTATCTTGTGTGCATCTCGTATCAATCTCGTGTGCATCTCATGTGCGTCTCGTGTGCGTCTCGTATCTATCTTGAGTGAATCTCGTATCTATCTTGTGTGCGTCTCGTGTGCATCTCGTATCTATCTCGGGTGCATCTCGTATCTATCTCGTGTGCATCTCGTATCTATCTCGTGTGCGTCTCGTGTGCGTCTCGTGTGCGTCTCGTATCTATCTCGTGTGCGTCTCATATCTATCTTGTGTGGATCTCGTGTGCGTCTCGTGTGCGTCTCGTGTGCGTCTTGTATCTATCTCGTGTGCATCTCGTGTGCGTCTCGTGTGCGTCTCGTATCTATCTTGTGTACGTCTCGTATCTATCTAGTGTGCGTCTCGTATCTATCTAGTGTGCGTCTCGTATCTATCTAGTGTGCGTCTCGTATCTATCTAGTGTGCGTCTCGTATCTATCTAGTGTGCGTCTCGTATCTATCTAGTGTGCGTCTCGTATCTATCTAGTGTGCGTCTCGTATCTATCTCGTGTGCGTCTCGTATCTATCTTGTGTACGTCTCGTGTGCATCTCGTATCTATCTTGTGTACGTCTCGTATCTATCTAGTGTGCGTCTCGTATCTATCTCGTGTGCGTCTCGTATCTATCTTGTGTACGTCTCGTGTGCATCTCGTATCTATCTTGTGTACGTCTCCTATCTATCTAGTGTACGTCTCGTATCTATCTTGTGTGCATCTCGTGTGCGTCTCGTGTGCATCTCGTATCTATCTTGTGTACGTCTCGTATCTATCTCGTGTGCGTCTCGTATCTATCTCGTGTGCGTCTCGTATCTATCTCGTGTGCGTCTCGTGTGCATCTCGTATCTATCTTGTGTACGTCTCGTGTGCATCTCGTATCTATCTTGTGTACGTCTCGTGTGCATCTCGTATCTATCTCGTGTGCATCTCGTATCTATCTTGTGTACGTCTCGTATCTATCTAGTGTGCGTCTCGTATCTATCTTGTGTACGTCTCGTGTGCATCTCGTATCTATCTTGTGTGCATCTCGTATCTATCTCGTGTGCGTCTCGTGTGCATCTCGTATCTATCTTGTGTACGTCTCGTATCTATCTAGTGTGCGTCTCGTATCTATCTCGTGTGCGTCTCGTATCTATCTTGTGTACGTCTCGTGTGCATCTCGTATCTATCTTGTGTACGTCTCGTATCTATCTAGTGTGCGTCTCGTATCTATCTAGTGTGCGTCTCGTATCTATCTAGTGTGCGTCTCGTATCTATCTAGTGTGCGTCTCGTATCTATCTAGTGTGCGTCTCGTATCTATCTAGTGTGCGTCTCGTATCTATCTAGTGTGCGTCTCGTATCTATCTAGTGTGCGTCTCGTATCTATCTAGTGTGCGTCTCGTATCTATCTCGTGTGCGTCTCGTATCTATCTTGTGTACGTCTCGTGTGCATCTCGTATCTATCTAGTGTGCGTCTCGTATCTATCTCGTGTGCGTCTCGTATCTATCTCGTGTGCGTCTCGTATCTATCTCGTGTGCGTCTCGTATCTATCTCGTGTGCGTCTCGTATCTATCTCGTGTGCGTCTCGTGTGCGTCTCGTATCTATCTCGTGTGCGTCTCGTATCTATCTTGTGTGCGTCTCGTATCTATCTCGTGTGCGTCTCGTATTTATCTCGTGTGCGTCTCGTATCTATCTTGTGTGCGTCTCGTATCTATCTCGTGTGCGTCTCGTATCTATCTCGTGTGCGTCTCGTATCTATCTCGTGTGCGTCTCGTATCTATCTCGTGTGCGTCTCGTATCTATCTCGTGTGCGTCTCATGTGCATCTCGTATCTTGTGTGCGTCTCGTATCTATCTTGTGTGCATCTCGTATCTATCTTGTGTACGTCTCGTATCTATCTCGTGTGCGTCTCGTATCTATCTTGTGTGCATCTCGTGTGCGTCTCGTATCTATCTCGTGTGCGTCTCGTGTGCGTCTCGTGTGCGTCTCGTATCTATCTTGTGTGCGTCTCGTATCTATCTTGTGTGCATCTCGTATCTATCTTGTGTGTATTTCATATCTATATCTGTCTCGTGTGCGTCTCGTGTGCGTCTCGTGTGCGTCTCGTGTGCGTCTCGTGTGCGTCTCGTGTGTGCGTCTCGTGTGTGCGTCTCGTGTGCGTCTCATTTCTATCTTGTGTGCATCTCGTATCAATCTCGTGTGCATCTCATGTGCGTCTCGTGTGCGTCTCGTATCTATCTTGAGTGAATCTCGTATCTATCTTGTGTGCGTCTCGTGTGCATCTCGTATCTATCTCGGGTGCATCTCGTATCTATCTCGTGTGCATCTCGTATCTATCTCGTGTGCGTCTCGTGTGCGTCTCGTGTGCGTCTCGTATCTATCTCGTGTGCGTCTCATATCTATCTTGTGTGGATCTCGTGTGCGTCTCGTGTGCGTCTCGTGTGCGTCTTGTATCTATCTCGTGTGCATCTCGTGTGCGTCTCGTGTGCGTCTCGGACACTGACCGCGGCTCCGTCCCGAAGCTTGAGGATGCACTCCATGGTGTTGATGGTGATGACCACGGGCTCGGAGCTCAGTTTGGTCCAGGGCACGTGGATGCGCAGCTCGTGGATGTGGCCGCTCAGGAACATGAAGGGCAGCTTGAGCTCCTGCAAACACACACCACCTGACAGTCAAAACACTGAGAACAACAACCGGTTCGCTGTACAGCTCCACGGCCCAATCTAACAGATCGAACAGAACAGACATTAAATTACCGGCCACTCAGAACTTCTACTAGCCAAAAAAGAAAAAAGAAAAAAAAAGGAAAGAAATGAACCGGATTAACTATGTCAAAGCTGTAATACAAAGCTGTATGTCCTGTGCAATACGCTGTATTTAACATGTCATGATGACTTACGAGTATTTGCGCTAAATCTGCACAGATTTGGTTTACACGAACTTCTCCAGCAGAGTGAATAAACATAATGAGTAACACACCAAATCGGCCACTGGTCCGACAGTGATTCCCGCCACAGCTGATCTTTACCCGCATTTGGCCAGTGTTAATTTCAAACCCTGAGACAGAAGTAAGGAGTTTCCAGGCTTCAGACGCTCCCAGAGCTGCTCTGCCAGGATCCCAGTCGCTTTCACAGAAGATCTCTGAAGAAGGTTTAACTCCCGCTTGGGACGAGGAAAGCTGCTTCTAATAATATCCTGCATCAAAGTCTGAGAGCCAAACATTCTCCCAACATGACACAGTGATCCCTTCCAGATATTACAACTGCAAAAGCTCAGTGTTGCCCAAATAAGAAAGCCCAGCAGATCTGCTGTTCCTGCATCCGGGTGTGTGTCGGGTCGTGAGTGTGTGTGTGTGTGTGTGTGTGTGTGTGTGAGAGTGTGTGTCGGGTTGCTCTCACTTGCTCCAGCACGTCCAGTCTCAGGTCTAGTTTGCTCAGAACCACGTCTCCGCCCCATAACGACAGCTGCAGGTCCGACGGCTTCAGGTTCTTTATGTAGCGGTTGACATAACTCATCAACAGAGGAGAAACATACGACTCCAGCATCCTGACCAACCCTCGTGCCTGAGACACACACACACACAGAGAGAGAGACACACACACACACACACACACGGAGGGAGAGAGAGAGACACACACACACACACGGAGGGAGAGAAAGAGACACACACACAGAGAGACACACACACACGGAGAGAGAGAGACACACAAACACAGAGAGAGAGAGAGACACACACACACACACACACAGAGAGAGAGAGACACACACACAGAGAGAGAGAGAAGACACACACACAGAGAGAGAGAGAGAGAGAGAGAGAGAGAGACACACACACAGAGAGAGAGAGAGAGAGAGAGAGAGAGAGACACACACACACACAGAGAGAGAGACACACACACACACACACACACAGGGAGAGAGACACACACACACACAGGGAGAGAGACACACACACACACACACAGAAAGAGAGAGAGAGAGAGAGACACACACACACACAGAGAGAGAGACACACACACACACACACACACAGGGAGAGAGACACACACACACACAGGGAGAGAGACACACACACACACACACACAGAAAGAGAGAGAGAGACACACACACACACAGGGAGAGACACACACACACACAGGGAGAGAGACACACACACACAGAAAGAGAGAGAGACACACACACACACACACACACAGGGAGAGAGACACACACACACACAGGGAGAGAGAGACACACACACACACAGAAAGAGAGAGAGACACAAACACACATTACACACACACAGGGAGAGAGACACACACACACACGGAGAGAGAGAGACACACACACACACACACACACACAGGGAGAGAGACACACACACACACAGAAAGAGAGAGACACACACACACACACACAGGGAGAGAGACACACACACAGGGAGAGAGAGAGACACACACACACACACACAGGGAGAGAGACACACACACACACAGAAAGAGAGAGACACACACACACACACACACACACACACAGGGAGAGAGACACACACACAGAAAGAGAGAGACACACACACACACACACACACAGGGAGAGAGACACACACACACACACAGAAAGAGAGAGACACACACACACACACAGAAAGAGAGAGAGACACACACACACACGGAGAGAGACACACACACACACACACACGGAGAGAGACACACACACACACACGGAGAGAGACACACACACACACACACACACACACGGAGAGAGACACACACACACACACAGGGAGAGAGACACACACACACACAGAAAGAGAGAGAGACACACACACACACACACACACGGAGAGAGAGACACACACACAGAAAGAGAGAGACACACACACACACACACACACACACACACACAGGGAGAGAGACACACACACACACAGAAAGAGAGAGACACACACACACACAGAAAGAGAGAGAGACACACACACACACACACGGAGAGACACACACACACACACACACGGAGAGAGACACACACACACACAGGGAGAGAGACACACACACACACAGAAAGAGAGAGAGACACACACACACACACACACGGAGAGAGACACACACACACACACACAGGGAGAGAGACACACACACACACACGGAGAGAGACACACACACACACACACGGAGAGAGACACACACACACACACAGAAAGAGAGAGAGACACACACACACACACAGGGAGAGAGACACACACACACACAGAAAGAGAGAGAGACACACACACACACACACAGAAAGAGAGAGACACACACACACACACACACACGGAGAGAGACACACACACACACACACACACGGAGAGAGACACACACACACACACACACACACACACACAGTCACGTTATAAACAGGAGTCTGGAATGAAAACAATCATCTGACACTACAGGCTGAACTGCCCTCCTCTAATATTTCAGAACTGTTTTATACCATAAATGTAAAATAACAGACGGTAATATTCAGGAACAACCAAATTCTCTTTTTTTATTTGTCAATTTTGCCATTAAAAATGATTTGCCATGAATTAAAAAATATATCATTAGCATGATTTGTGTAATCCGTATGTCTATATGAGGAGACAGTTTTCAGCATGTGTGTGTGTGTGTGTGTGTGTGTGTGTGTGTGTGTAATCTGTGTATTCTATGATGATATCAGTGTTAAAGAGAAACTTCTGCTGAGAGTGAGAATCCCACATTTGTCTAATGCTGTTCTTCATTAAACATAATAGAAGATTTTTCCACTCTATTATAGATCTATATTCCAAAAACAAACATGTGTTTGACTAATTGTGCCCACATGTATTACAAGCCATTACATTCATTTATAAGTGATTAAAACGTGGGCCTTTATTGACTGATATAATCCTAGAATATGAATATGAACAGATCCTGAGTTCTACTTTCGTCACTGACAGACGAACACGAGCAGACTGACAGATGTTTTAAAGCTAGCGAGCTCAAACACACCTAACACACCTAACACACCTGCAGCTGATGTCAGTCTCAACATCAGCCGAAACACTCCAGTGTCACACACACAAACACACAAACACACACTTACAGCTTCATCCGACGCGTCCAGCTGCTACAGGAATACAAACACAAGCGATCCACCACTTCCGCATACGCAGACCCCACGTGACTGCCTGCGTCGACGTGTCACTTCCGGCACGGAGCTGACGCGCGTCATCGCAGTTCGAGTCAAATCTGTTTTACTGTTTTCCTTTCACTAACTCATTCAGTTTCACACACACACACTGATTATCTGACTGACTATTGCGTTAAAAGTCAAAATAAGCGTTTTTAATATTCATTAGCTAGTGAAACATGGAGTAGCCTATACACAAATAGCCTAATCATTTGACAGTAAGCTAATCAGGCCTATAGGCTATTAAACTCCGATATATTAATAATCGGTGTTTATAATGCAGGAATGATTTATTGACGCGTATCTGTGATAAATAACTCTCCTGTTAATGAAGCTGCAGTGAAAGACTGGCTCTATAAACTCTATTATAAACTCTACAGTTCGAAACGCATGCTTCAATCGACATTAATATAAATCAGCAAAATGATTATATAATATTAAACACAGTCTAATAATTTAGTATTAGACACTGACATAGCCTACTTATTATTAGTAGTAGTATTAGTAGTAGCCTACTAGTATTTTTGTAGCATTGAATACATTAAAAAGCTATTAGCCTATTAAACACGGACTAGCCTATTAATCATTATAAAATACTGCCAATAGTTTTTTTTATTAAACACTCCTAATCATTATTATAAACACACAAATATTTGTAATCCAGCACATCAAACAGGGCTGAGTTTGAGAATCACTGAATGCATGATGTGTTCATATTTCTGCTGTTATTGCTGCTCAGTGTCTGTCAGTCATGCATATTTCTTGTTGTTGTGATGCGGTGTGCGGTGATGCTTGTTGTTGTGATGTCCTTTTGCGGAATATTGAATAGCCTATAGCATATTCTTATTTGATGGGAATAAATTTCAGATCTTCTGTTTTATTCACGGATTTACACCTTCATGAATCGCGTCGTTTAGCCTATATGAAATGCTATTCAAACTAATTCAGTATTTAATCTGAAATTTATTTCACGGGTTTAATTTCACAGGCTCATAATTCACGCGCGTCATTGTTGATTTCTAATATTCACAGTCAATATTAGGCTAATATTTATTCCAATATTAATTTGATTTCTTCAAATGTTTCCGTCTGTCAAAATGTGTGAATTTTACTTTCTATAAGGATTATCAAC
>JAULUF010000019.1:17455000-17475000 GCA_031834385.1 Semotilus atromaculatus | reverse complement strand
TTCATAACTACAGTTTGAACATGATAAACTTCAGAAGTGTTGCGAGAGAGTCCGGGATCTGGATCTGGATCTGCGGATCGAGGAGTTCTGGCTCTAGTTCTAGTGGCGGAGCTTCACTGATCGACCCGCCCCCCCCCTCTCTCTCTCTCTCTCTCTCTCTCTCTCTCTCTCTCTCTCACACACACACACACACACGCAAACTCAATACAAGCTTATACACACTCACACACACACACAATACACTCTTATACACACTCACTCACACACGCAATACACTCTTATACACACTCACTCACACACACACACACACACACACTCAATACACTCTTATACACACTCACTCACACACGCAATACACTCTTATACACACTCAATACACTCTTATACACAAACACACGCACGCACAGACACACGCACAACAAGACACACACACACACACACACACACACCTGCAGTCTGTGATTACACGAATAAACACATCAATATTTCTCTATCACATCTGAAAGTGTCAGTAGGCTATATATATATATAAAATTCTGCCATCATGTATTCGATCCAGTGTGATTTTGTTTCTCTTCTGAGGAAAGCTCTGTTTTGCATTTTAAAACCATGATCAATATATTACATTTCCGGAGAAAAAAACAAACACAATGGTCAGCTCTAATTATAGCCTATTTATTATTTTTTACCATCAGTAATACTGAGGCAAAATGCATAATTTTATGTCCATTTTAAAAACATTCTGATCAGAACATTATTTATATCTAAGTATAAAATGCAAAAAAAATGTTTTTTGTTTTTTGCAAGACGTTACATTTTTTTCTCTTCGTTTATTAATAATGTGCGTGATTACAGCTTTCACTTATTTTGACTAAAGCTCGAACAAACTTATAAACCACAGCTGGTTTAGTTTAGATTTAATTGTTTTAGAAGCAGAAGTGAGGAGTTGATCTGAAGCTGATTTTCAGATATTAATAAAGTCATATTCTTCATCTGTTGGATCACAGTCAATAAATCTGCAACAATTAGACTAACTGTGCCGAAAAGACACGGTGTAATAAAGACCATCTAATACTTCAAAGGATAGTTCGAAAATTATATTTCTCTCATATTTTACTCTCCCTTCAAAATGTCTTTCTTCAGTGGAACCATAAAAATATTTGCGTGTAGGCTATTAATAACGAACCGAACAATATCGGGCCATATTAACGGAACAAAACAGACGCTTTTGTCTTGGTAAAATAAAATAAAAAATAATGATAACAATAATTTTAATAATAAATTAGTTAATCGAAATAAACAATTATCGAAAAATCGCGTTCATGAATCTGAGTCTTATACTGAGGTGAATTTGGGTTTATGGATGAGAAGATATTGAACACAGTAAATATCAGTAAGGCTTCATGTTTATGAAGGTTATTTCGACTGGAAACTCTTCGTTATTCCGCTGGAGTTATTAGTGGAGTTATTTATCCGTGTACATTAGATCTGGGAGTGAGATTAATGTTGTTTCTGAATGAAGAGCGCCGCCTATCGGTCACGGAGCAGAACTGTCTGAAACAATCACGATCTTTCACTGAGAACAAACACTGTTCATGTATCATATTACCATATTTGAGTTATATATTTATATTTATATATATCATAGTCCATATCTCACAGTTGCTGCAGATCCATGATGTGAATCTCTCGTTCCAGCTCTTCCCTTGAGTTTAGTGAACTCATCATGACGTTCATGACACCAGTCGGAGACGATTGAGCTTTGTGACGTGCGTGTGTGTGTGTGTGTACGGATGGTACGGATGCTCAGCAGCAAGACGTGGGTCGGCTGTGGCGATTAAACGATGCTCTACTGGTACTAAGAGGCCCAAAGTGAGCCATAAAGATATATAACACACCATTACATCACCAGCAGCCTGAAGCTCTGAGACACAGATGATCCACGCGTTCATGTTTCATCCAGACTCTGTCAAGATCTGAACAGCACAGCAGAAATCAGCATATTTCCAGTCTTCTAGTGTGCAGTTTCGGTGATCCGGAGTGAATCGTAGCCTGTTCTCAGTGTGTGAGATGAGGAGGTTTATGGGTCGGGTTAGTGTGTGTGTGTGTGTGTGTGTGTGTGTGTGTAGGTTTATGGGTCGGGTTAGTGTGTGTGTGTGTGTGTGTGTGTGTGTGTGTGTGTGTGTTTGTGTATGATGGGTAGGTTTAAGGGTCGGGTTAGTGTGTGTGTGTGTGTGTGTGTGTGTGTGTGTCATGGGTTGGTTTAAGGGTCGGGTTGTGTGTGTGTGTGTGTGTGCTCATGTTTATATTACATTGTGGGGACCAAATGTCCCCACAAGTATAGTAAAACCTGAAATCACCTACATTGTGGGGACCAGTCAGCGGTCCCCATGAGGAGAACAGCGTATAAATCACACTAAGTAATGTTTTTTGAAAATGTAAAAATGCAGAATGTCTCCTGTGATGGGTTTAGGGACAGGGGCAGTGTAAGGGGACAGAATATACAGTTTGTACAGTATAAAAACCATTACGCCTATGGAGAGTCCCCACAAAGATAGCGAACCATGTGTGTGTGTGTGTGTGTGTGTGTGTGTGTGTGTGTGTGTGTGTGTGTGATGGGTAGATTTAAGGGTCGGGTTAGTGTTTGTGTGTGTGTCACCAGTGCAGTAGTTCTTCTGCTTCAAGGTTGTATGTGTTGTGTGTTCAGATGCTCTCCTGCACCTCGTCTGTAACCAGTGATTATTTGAGTTACTGTTGCCTTTCTATCAGCTGAACCAGTCTGGACATTCTCCTCTGACCTCTGACCTCTAGGACCAACAACACGCCACGTTCAAAGTCACTTAAATCAGCTTTCTTTTCTATTCTGATGCTCAGTCTGAACTTCAGCAGATCCTCTTTATGCCAAAATGCATTAAGTTGGGTAGGTTTATATATATATATATTTAAAAAATTATAATTTCTAAATATATAATTTTTTTTACATCAATAATGCTTATTTTTCCAAACAAGAAAACAAGACCTGCAGTTTTTACAACAGTTTGTTTGGAAAAGAAAACACAAACCATGAAAACATCACAAATGTGCAAAGAATTCCAAAGAAGACACGGTATATCTATTTGATTTAAATGAAATTATATATGTGTATCATTAGTAGAAGTTTTATTAGATCTAGTTTGTTCAAGGCTGAATCCTCAACTAGCTGAACTTCAGGTTTGACTCCTGGTCTTCATTGAACACATTGTTCTGTCTTTCTAGGCTAAACTGGTTAATCTGTTCTGATAAGTTAACAGTACATTTATTTGTTTATCAGATGCTTTTAACCAGACTGACAAATGAGCAGTATTACTGGTACAGAAACAGTTTAATTTTAGATGTAAAGTTCATGTTTTGTCAGCTGTCCTCTAATCAGTAATACCCACTAATCGGTCAGTTATGAGCACACATATTTGTGTGTCTGGACACACCATCTATAATCTCTCTCTCTCTCTCACACACACACACACATAGTCAGTGTGATCCTCCGCAAAAGCACCACAGAAAACACACACACACACACTCTGTAATGGCCGCCGAACAATCAGCCACTAAAGTCCCGTTTAAAGCTCCACAGATGAGCAGCTGCTAACACACACACACACACACACACACACACACACACACACACACACACACACACGTATGACCAACCGTTTTGCTTTAATGATATCCAAGTATGTCTTGGGATCTCCAGCAGGAAGTGATGAAGACTCACATCACTTCCTCTCAAAAGGCCCGACACACGATTCTGTGTGTCGGGCCTCGGGAAAAAGCCTCGGACCATGGCATTCGGGAAAAAGCCCAAAGAAACGAGGTTGTGTAAGTAAGCGGGTATTTACCTGGGATTCGCTGAAGAGCAGCTTCTCCTGGAGGTTGAGCTCGAGAGAGAGAGAGAGAGATAGAGAGACACAGGAAGACTGTGGTTTCAGTTCATCCTGCACCGCTTCAGGGGGCGATCAAACACCCCCAAACGTGACACTTCAGGTACAAGCCTCTGTTCCCACACACACACACACACACACACACACACTCAACCAGCACCCATCTACCAGAACATCTCAAACACAACAGCTTTTAAGAGTCAATTCATATTCAGATCTGAATAATGACTCTTCCTTCTTCTGTAGAGCTGCTTCACTCCTGAATCTAAGCTTCTCATATTTGATGAAGTTTCATTATTAATTCTGTTATTCTCCTGTTTATTACTGTGAAGCTGCTCTGAAACGATCTGTGCTGTATAAAGCTGAGCTGGCTTTAGAGATTAAAGTGAAACACTATTTTTTTTTTAATTACCACCATGAATAAGAATGTTTCATCATTTGTAGTTTTAATTAATTGAGTTATTTACTTCCTGTGTCAACTATACTCTGGGAAAAACTAACACGTGAAGCTTTACATTCAGTGAGAAGCAAAAGTGTGCAGACACTGTTCTGAGATCAAGAGTGACACGTCATCGCTGTCTGCAGCACTCTCTCTCACACACACACACACACACACACACACACACACACACACACACACACACAGCTCTGAGATCAGGAGTGAAGCATCTGCAGCGTTTCCCGTCACGATGTGCAGCAGAACGTCTGTGAGTCTCCTCTGAAGACCCACACGATTCTTCATCAACCTGAAAGAGAGAGAGAGAGAGAGAGAGAGAGAGGGAGAGAGACATCAGTGAGGATCAGGATGATCCTCCATCCTCTTCCTCTCCTCTTCCTCCTTCCTCTCTTCCTTCCTCTTCCTCTCCTTTTTCCTCTCCTCCTTCCTCTTCCTAATCTACTTCCTGTTCCTCTCCTCCTTCCTCTTTCTCTCCTCCTTCCTCTTTCTCTCCTCCTTCCTCCTTTCTCCCCTCCTCCTCCTTCCTCTTCCTAATCTACTTCCCCTTCATCTCCTCCTTCCCCTTCCTCTCCTCCTTCCTCTTTCTCTCCTCCTTCCCCTTCCTAACGTCCTTCCACCTTCCGCTTCCTCTCCTCCTTCCTCTTTCTCTCCTCCTTCCCCTTCCTAACGTCCTTCCACCTTCCGCTTCCTCTCCTCCTTCCTCCCCTCCTTCCTCCTCCTCTTTCTCTCCTCCTTCCTCTTTCTCTCCTCTTTCCTCCTCCCCTTTCTCTCCTCCTTCCCCTTCCTAACGTCCTTCCACCTTCCGCTTCCTCTCCTCCTTCCTCCCCTCCTTCCTCCTCCTCTTTCTCTCCTCCTTCCTCTTTCTCTCCTCTTTCCTCCTCCCCTTTCTCTCCTCCTTCCTCTTCCTCTTTCTCTCCTCCTTCCTCCTCCTCTTTCTCTCCTTCTCATCCTTCCTCTTCCTAATCTACTTCCCCTTCCTCTCCTCCTTCCTCTTCTCCTTCAGCTTCCTCTCCTCCTTCCTCTTCCTCTCTTCCTTCCCCTTCCTCTCCTCCTTCCTCTTCCTCTCCTCCCCTCCTTTCTCTCCTCCTTCATCTTCCACTCCTCCTTCCTCCCCTCCTTCCTCTCCTCCTCCTTCCTCTTCCTAATCTACTTCCCTTTCCTCTCCCCCTTCCTCCTCTTTCTCTCCTCCTTCCTCCTCCTCTTTCTCTCCTCCTTCCTCTTTCTCTCCTTCTCCTCCTTCCTCTTCCTCTCCTCCTTCCTCCTCTTTCTCTCCTCCTTTATCTTCCTCTCCTCCTTCCTCATCTACTTCCTCTACCTCTCCTTCCTCTTCCTCTCTTCCTGCATTGTCTGATTTGACTCCCCTTAAGTTCTGATTATGTGTGAATGTTTGGCTGATTTTGAGTTCAGGTTGTGGTGACGCCTGATGGTTTTTGAGCAAAACCTGTTCATTTATGAATTTAGAGTTGTGGTAAAAGGAAGATTTAATAGATTTTAATAGTTTTGTGAAGCGCGTGTGCCCATAAAAACGACTGAATACTTAGCATAAATATAGATAGATATAGATATTAGTATAATATCTGTGGATTTATGCAGCCTGTAAAACATTTGTTTCTGTTCAGCTGAAGAGGAACTTGTTTGCTGAGATGAGCTCGTTCACATTAAAGTCTGCCAGAGTCGTAAACTCCTGAGTATCAAGTTCTCATCTCTGTTCATTTCCTCTCTTCCAAATGAGGCTTGTGGACCAGAAGCATGTCTTTTGTTCCTCCCAGACTCAGTCATGACTACATTGTTCCAGATCCTCGGTGCGCTCCAGCTGTGGAGGAAACGCTGGAGATAATGATGATGTTTAACACGGTTCTCTCGCTCCACGGCAGCAATCTGTTAAACGTTGACCTCGCCGGGTCAGGCAGAACTACTGCCTCTACTGTGCCAAGATCTGTAAAAGTCCAGCGGCCTTATTTACGACTTCATTTATAATCATCAAGTGTGCCGTTACCGAGGGGGCAAGCCATCAATTCCACCATTTAGAGCCGGAATGCCTCCATGGCGACATTAAGAGGGATTTATAAATCTAGCAGTCGGAGTGATGTTGGTGTGCGGGTTTACAGGCAGATCCGCACGGAAAAGCTCAGGCTCGGAGAATCCCTCCCTACGACGCACATGTGAAATCCATCCCTGCTCTCGCTTGCACCATCAAATGCAGAACATATTGGCAGAATCACGGGTTCTCTGAACAGCTGAGACGTCTGTATCGCATCCCGGCTTCAGCCTCTTTAATTGCTTGGCCAGAAGTCAAGGGAAGTTCTGACTGACCCGAGGAGAAACTCTTAAACGGGACGATCCAGCCGCTGTCGGGCCTCCAGAAGGTGTTTAATAAAACCCTGGTACATCCTAAAGCCGAAGCCCCATAAATCAGCCCTGCGTGTGTCAGTGTGTGCCAGACGGCTCGGTTCAGACGCAGAGAATGAGTGTGTCGTAACAGAACAAACCGGGAACGATGAAGAAGCCACTGTTTTCTGCTTATAGCTGATTACTCTTAGTATCATAACTGACAAATTCCACAACAGTTGTTGAACTGAACTGAATCATGATCTGAATGATGAATCTCTCTTCTGTAGAGCTGCTTCACTCCTGAATCTAATTTTGTGTCATATTTGATGAAGCTTCAGCACTGATTCTGTAATTTTTTTTCTGTTTATCTGTTTATCACTGTGAAGTTATATAAACAACGGTGACTTGACTGTATTTGCTCTCTCAGTCAATTCAATTCAATTAAATTGAAAGGGGCTTTATTGGCATGAAAGTTTTTGAAATAATGTTGCCAAAGCATACAATAATACAAATAAAAAATACATATATTATAAAAACATTTAACACAATGTTCAGTCTCTCTCTCGCTCTCTCTCGTTCTCTCTCGTTCTCTCTCTCTCAGTCTCTCTCTCTCTCTCGCTGTCTCTCTCACTCTCTCTCTCTCTCAGTCTCTCTCTCAGTCTCTCTCTCAGTCTTTCTCTCGCTCTCTCTCTCTCTCTCTCTCAGTCTCTCTCTCAGTCTTTCTCTCGCTCTCTCTCTCTCTCTCTCTCTCTCTCTCTCTCTCTCTCTCTCTCACTCTCAGTCTCTCTCTCTCTCAGTCTCTCTGTCAGCTCATTGGACCTCCCAGAACCTGCCCACTCACAGCCACCAGCGTCCCACTCCAGCAATCATTTCTCGCTCACGTCAGTGTCATAAACTGCTCACACCCCTATTAAAACCACAAATACCTTCTCAGAGGTAAGTCGACATTAATAAAAACAACATTTCCTGAGACTGTGAGTAGGATATTCAGAAACGCATTACTGTGAGTGACTCAAACGTGTCTCATTTGCTTGTGTCAATGAGCCTCTCGTGAATATCATATGCTTCCAGCAGCAGGAGCCTGTGTTACGAGTGTGTATGTGTGTGTGTGTGTGTGAGTGTGTATGAGTCTGTGTGTGTGTATGAGTCTGTGTGTGTGTGTGTGTGTGTGTGTGTGTGTGTGTGTGAGTGTGTATGAGTCTGTGTGTGTGTGTGTGTGTGTGTGTGAGTGTGTATGAGTCTGTGTGTGTGTGTGTGTGTGTGTGTGTGTGTGTGTGTGTGAGTGTGTATGAGTCTGTGTGTGTGTGTGTGTGTGTGTGTGTGTGTGTGTGTGTGTGTGTGTGTCCACTTGAATATCATCGGCCGCTCAGATTGATCTCTGATGGAGTCGAGGCATACTGTGAAGGGTGGCGTTCGCAGGTTTGCAGGTTTACGCTGTTCTCCCTCAGTCCTCCCTCCATCAGATCACATAAGGTAAACACTACTTGAGTGTGTTTTTGATAAACGCAATTTGCTGCTACGCTCGTTTCCAGTCTGAATGGTGTGTTCTGCCTCTTGTAAGTTAATTTGCCAAATCAACTGAAGAAATCGTGAGGTCTAATGAAAAGCAGAGGAACCGCATGCCGGCGGTCAGATCCAGAACACACACTTTAATGTGGTGATCGCATGCTTAAAGTTTAAATTCTCTTTTCCATAAAAAACCCCACAAGGCTTTCCGCTGTGTTCTTAGGTCTTACTACTACTTCCTCCCTGAGGTTTGTTCTGCAGACATGCATGGACAAGCTCTCATTCACACACACACACACACACACACACACACACAGACCGTCTGACCTGAGGAAACCATCACCACACACACTCAGTCTCATGCTCAGCTGACATGTAAGCGCTCTAGTTTGGAAAAGTGGATGTGTCCGACCTTGGTATTGTATGTAGAAACACGCACAGCAGCATTTCCTACAATCAGACACACACTCCGTTGAACACTGAGAGTAAACACTGAGCTCCAGTATTCAGAAGTGATGAACACACACACATCCTCTCATTCTGTCCGACTCGTTCTTGCCAAACAAGGTTCCAATTAACTACTAATAATGTCCAATCCGAGCAGGAAATGCAAAACAGCCACAGCTGATGGTCGGCTTTTCCCGCTTTGATTAATCACTCGTAGTCTGAGGAACTAAAACTATTAGCAGGAGGAACTCTTAGTAAAACTCTCAGGGTTTTGGGTAGGTGAAAGGAGCGAGGACTCAATTGCCGGACAATGGGTATTTATTAGGTAAAAATAAAAATAACACAAAACGACCCTGTGGGGGAAAACAAGACAGGTGCCAAGAGTTCGTCGACTAGACTCGGACAGGAAACATGAGGTGACATCAGACAATGGTGCGTTCGAAACCGCACACTTCCCTACTATATAGTAGGGGAAAAAGAGTAGGCGAGCCAAAATGTATGTACGAATCCTTAGTATTCATAAAAGAGTAGGCGAGAAGTTCCTGGATGATCTACTGGTTCAGCACAGATTTTTTAGCTTGTCCGATGGATACTCATCTATCCCAGGAGGCCACACGAGAGCATACGTCATTATCCAGCATCGCGGAGATCAGCACACACACACACACATACACACCTGTCTCACATCCATACACACCTGTCTAACATCCATGCACACCTGTTTAACATCCATACACACCTGTCTCACATCCATACACACCTGTCTAACATCCATACACACCTGTCTCACATCCATACACACCTGTCTAACATCCATACACACCTGTCAGAAACACATTCTGCTTCCAAACCCAGAAACGCATCTATCTCTGTGAAATCATGTGCTTTAGAAGTGTTTTACTTCCAGAAGCTTGCCATGCAGTGCCTGTCAATAAATTCTTGTGTTTTACTGATACAGAACCGTAAGTGTTTGTAATCCTGATCTTGCCGTGTGTTTCAGATCATATGAGCTCATGCAGCAATAAGAGACGTGACATATGAGGTCTGTGTGACATGAAGCAGAATCACACACACACACTGCTGGGCCCGTGTGCGAGTGTGTGTCATCGGGTCATGCGGACCTGCTGAGACTCAGTGACCGGACTACAGCTGGAGCTGGATCATGAGAGGATCATGCACTCGTCCCTATAGCCCAGTCCGCTCTCTCGCTGTTGTGCTAGAAAATGCTGTTGCTGTTGTTACGAGCTGCTCATGTTCACACACACACACTGAGCTCACTTTCACACACACACACACACACACACACACACACACACACACTGAGCTCAAATTCACACACACACACACACACACACACTGAGCTCACATTCACACATACACACACACACACACACACACACACACACACACACACATGTCTGGTTCGCTATCTTTGTGGGGACTCTCCATAGGCGTAATGGTTTTTATACTGTACAAACTGTATATTCTGTCCCCTTACACTGCCCCTGTCCCTAAACCTACCCATCACAGGAGACATTCTGCATTTTTACATTTTCAAACAACATTACTTAGTGTGATTTATACGCTGTTCTCCTCATGGGGACCGCTGGCTGGTGAAGATGAGGAGAACAGCGTATAAATCACACTAAATCACGACATTTGGTCCCCACAATGTAATATAAACACGAGCACACATACACACACACACACACACACACACACTGAGCTCACGTTCACACACACACACACACACACACACTGAGCTCACGTTCACTCACACACACACACACACACACACACACACACACACACACTGAGCTCACGTTCACACACCCACTGAGCTCACGTTCACACACACACTGAGCTCACATTCTCACACACACACACACACACACACACACACACACACACACTGAGCTCACGTTCAAACACACACACACTGAGCTCACGTTCACACACACACACACACACACACACACACACACACACACACTGAGCTCACGTTCACACACACATACACACACACACACACACACACTGAGCTCACGTTCACACACCCACTGAGCTCACGTTCACACACACACACACACACACACTGAGCTCACGTTCACACACACACACACACACACTGAGCTCACGTTCACACACACACACTGAGCTCACGTTCACACACACACTGAACGCTGCTGTAACTGTAGAGAGACACTTTTCTTGTTGCTTTTGTACAAGCATCTCTTTTAGTTTCTGCGGATGAAAACCACTGCATGTGTCCGAGGGCTTAGAGACGCATGGGCTTCGTCCATCTCAGGGGTCCATCTCAGGGGTTCAGTAGTGGATGCTTGACCAGGTTTCATTTTCATATAATTGTTTTATAAATAATTTTGCAATAATCACTCACAAAAAGAAATTAGGAAAATTAAAAATGTTCAAGCAACCAACTGTCCCACTATTTTGGCTGATTTGAGGTGGACTGGCCTACAGGACCTAAAGGAGAACTTTGAGGTGTCTCATCATGGCTTGCTTCAGTGTTTTCTGACTGAATGTCCATGAGAGACAGACAGAACGTGATATGAGCACAAACCCCTTTCACCAGCAGATAAACACACACCGTCTCAGATCTGAGCAACAATCAGCGTTCGGCACACATTCACTCCCGCGTCCGTAAAGACCAGCAGCGGCTGTTTGCTCTTTAATTCAATAACATTTGCATTTGATTTTTAACAAGCTGCTTATAAAAGAGTGTGAGCACAGATGCAGATACACACAGCCATAAACACACCTCACTTTATGACAGTAAAACAGTAGTTTATGACGCCGTTTGCGTAACAGCCCCAGTGTTACAGAACGCACATTTACTCAAAAACACACTCAAACAACTAACCTTAACACAACAACATCATTCATAATCTCATCAATATAATCACAGCCCTGAACGACGGCACACAACATTCCCAGCATAATAAAACTCAATGGTTGAGTCATCATGTTTTTATCAGACCTTCAAGATAAATCATATCAGTTCAGAACAACTACCCTTCCACTGTGAGCAGCCGATATCAACCAGGGCAATAACCAGATTTACATTCTCTCATATACTGAAGCATCAAACACAGTTTATACATGTGCTCGAATGAGCTGAGGACGGAGAGCAATGAGGATCACTGTTGGGGAAACGCATTACAAACCTGACTTACGCAATCAGGTTACTTTTTCAAGTGACTAGTAAAGTAACGCATTACTTTTAAATATCTGAGTTACGTTTTCAAATAAGTAACACTAGTTACTTTGTTTTCCCATTTATTGACTGACAGCTCTCCTGCAAGTTCTAATTGTATTGCATTGTAAGAGAAGTCGTAAGTTTACAGGTATTGTGTTCGTTGTGTAAACACGATGTAGTATTAGAATAAATGTGAGCAACCATTTACCCATCGCACGTGCAAAAAAAATGATTTGGTATTACTCAAAATTAATAAAAACAGTGAAATACAATCTCAGAATACTACACAAACCTGCAATAATTAAATATATTAAATGTCACAAATATACTTTATGTATTTAATCACTTTATAAACCATTGCCTTTGCTGTTGGCCTTCAGTGATCCATTTCACCCAAACAATAAACAAACAGGACTTTAGATAAACATCACATTTGTGTTTTATTTTTTATTGCTGAAGTAAGTGTTGTAAGTTTCTTCTCCTGAATCGTATTCTTTAATCCAGAATGGCTAAACAACTGAAAAGGTTACCTCTACCTTACATGTGGATCTGCACTTCCTTCAGCCTGAGGATTATTCTCGGTTACACTTTATTTCTACGTTCTACTAATTATAAGTAACTTTTCAACTACATGTCAACTAACTCTCATTAGAGTACTTGTATATTACAGTAGACTGTCTGTAGACTGTGAGGTTATGGTTAGGTGTTAGGGTTCGGGTTAGGAGAATAAGTTGACTTGTAGTCGCCAAGTTACTTATAGTCAGTTGAATGTCTGTTGGGGGACCAACAAAATAAAGTGTTAGCAGATATTAAGCTGACAGTCTACTAATACTCTAATGACAGTTAGTTGACATGTAGTTGAAAAGTTACTTATAGTCAGTAGAATGTCTAAAGTGGACTGTCGAAATAAAGTGTTACCCTATTCTCTTCACTTTTGCTGTGAAAGAGCCTTTATATTTGCCAAAATGATAACTTATGTTATTAAAAAATTCAAGCCCAGGTGAGAAAAAGTAACGCAAAAGTAACGTAATGCATTACTTTCCATAAAAAGTATCCAATTAACGCAATTAGTTACTTTTTTAAGGAGTAACGCAATATTGTAATGCATTACTTTTAAAAGCAACTTTCCCCAACCCTGCTGAGAATGAATGAATGTCACAGTGAGTTCTGGTGATAGGGTTTTATCACCTCCTGTCACTCACTGCTGATCCACGATAGCGTTCAAAGGTGTGTCTTTCCCAAAGATAACAGTTTACAGTAGTTAATTGGTGATTAAATGGCAAGATGGCCCAGTAAAATCCTGCTACCAGTGAAGAGTATTAAAGATTTCAAAGGTTTCAGATCCGGGCAGCTCCGGAGTCACGTTCAATTCTACAGCAAATCAGCGCGCTTTCCACAAATATAAATGTAAAGGATTCAGTTTTGTGACCCTAAGATATAAGACGACGAGGCAAGGATGTTGTTATTGTAAGTTGATTTGAGGCACGCATGACTTTGCCTGAATGTGATCAGATAAGCAGAATGAACCTGCCGTTCACTCCAGCGCTGGATGTTTCTACGAGTCGCAGAGTGTGTGAAGGTCAGGAAGATGTTCTGCTGTCTCTCGCTGCTGTTCTCAGAGAGGATTTACGGCTGATGGCAGATAAGATAGTGGACCTCGCAGTGCCAGTGCTGGAGACCTTTGCTCGTAATAAAGCGGGCAGGGAGGAGCTGTGTGTTATTCCCAGCTCATCCCGGGCCAATCTGGTCATCTACACAAACAGTAGATGAACACTGTTTCAGATGAACACTGTTTCAGATGAACACTGTTTCAGATGAACACTGTTTCAGGTGAACACTGTTTCAGATGAACACTGTTTTAGATGAACACTGTTTTACATGAACACTGTTTCAGATGAACACTGTTTTAGATGAACACTGTTTTAGATGAACACTGTTTCAGATGAACACTGTGTTTTAGATGAACACTGTTTCAGATGAACACTGTTTTAGATGAACACTGTTTTAGGTGAACACTGTTTTAGATGAACACTGTTTCAGATGAACACTGTTTTAGATGAACACTGTTTTAGATGAACACTGTTTCAGATGAACACTGTGTTTTAGATGAACACTGTTTCAGATGAACACTGTTTCAGGTGGTGAACACTGTTTTAGATGAACACTGTTTCAGGTGGTGAACACTGTTTTAGATGAACACTGTTTTAGATAAACACTGCTTTAGATGAACATTGCTTTAGATGAACACTGTTTCAGATGAACACTGTTTTAGATTAACACTGTTTCAGATGAACACTGTTTTAGGTGAACACTGTTTTAGATGAACACTGTTTCAGATGAACACTGTTTCAGGTGGTGAACACTGTTTCAGATGAACACTGTTTTAGATGAACACTGTTTCAGGTGGTGAACACTGTTTCAGGTGGTGAACACTGTTTCAGATGAACACTGTTTCAGATGAACACTGCTTTAGATGAACATTGCTTTAGATGAACACTGTTTCAGATGAACACTGTTTTAGATTAACACTGTTTCAGATGAACACTGTTTTAGGTGAACACTGTTTTAGATGAACACTGTTTCAGATGAACACTGTTTCAGGTGGTGAACACTGTTTCAGATGAACACTGTTTTAGATGAACACTGTTTCAGATGAACACTGTTTCAGATGAACATTGCTTTAGATGAACACTGTTTCAGATGAACACTGTTTTAGATTAACACTGTTTCAGATGAACACTGTTTTAGGTGAACACTGTTTTAGATGAACACTGTTTCAGATGAACACTGTTTCAGGTGGTGAACACTGTTTTAGATGAACACTGTTTTAGATGAACACTGTTTTAGATGAACACTGTTTCAGGTGGTGAACACTGTTTCAGATGAACACTGTTTTAGATGAACACTGTTTTAGATGAACACTGTTTCAGGTGGTGAACACTGTTTCAGATGAACACTGTTTCAGATGAACACTGTTTCAGATGAACACTGTTTTAGATGAACACTGTGTTTTAGATAAACACTGTTTCAGATGAACACTGTTTCAGATGAACACTGTTTTAGATGAACACTGTTTCAGATGAACAGTTTCAGATGAACACTGTTTTAGATGAACACTGTTTCAGATGAACACTGTTTCAGATGAACACTGTTTCAGATGAACACTGTTTCAGATGAACACTGTGTTTTAGATGAACACTGTGTTTTAGATGAACACTGTTTTAGATGAACACTGTTTTAGATGAACACTGTTTCAGATGAACACTGTGTTTTAGATGAACACTGTGTTTTAGATGAACACTGTTTTAGATGAACACTGTTTCAGATGAACACTGTTTTAGATGAACACTGTTTTAGATGAACACTGTTTTAGATGAACACTGTGTTTTAGATGAACACTGTTTTAGATGAACACTGTTTCAGATGAACACTGTTTCAGATGAACACTGTTTTAGATGAACACTGTTTTAGATGAACACTGTGTTTTAGATGAACACTGTTTTAGATGAACACTGTTTCAGATGAACACTGTTTTAGATGAACACTGTTTTAGATGAACACTGTGTTTTAGATGAACACTGTTTTAGATGAACACTGTTTCAGATGAACACTGTGTTTTAGATGAACACTGTTTTAGATGAACACTGTTTCAGATGAACAGTTTTAGATGAACACTGTTTTAGATGAACACTGTTTTAGATGAACACTGTTTCAGATGAACACTGTTTTAGATGAACACTGTGTTTTAGATGAACACTGTTTTAGATGAACACTGTTTCAGATGAACACTGTTTCAGATGAACACTGTTTTAGATGAACACTGTTTTAGATGAACACTGTGTTTTAGATGAACACTGTTTTAGATGAACACTGTTTCAGATGAACACTGTTTTAGATGAACACTGTTTTAGATGAACACTGTGTTTTAGATGAACACTGTTTTAGATGAACACTGTTTCAGATGAACACTGTGTTTTAGATGAACACTGTTTTAGATGAACACTGTTTCAGATGAACAGTTTTAGATGAACACTGTTTTAGATGAACACTGTTTTAGATGAACACTGTTTTAGATGAACACTGTTTTAGATGAACACTGTGTTTTAGATGAACACTGTTTTAGATGAACACTGTTTTAGATGAACACTGTTTCAGATGAACACTGTGTTTTAGATGAACACTGTTTTAGATGAACACTGTGTTTTAGATGAACACTGTTTTAGATGAACACTGTTTCAGATGAACACTGTGTTTTAGATGAACACTGTTTCAGATGAACACTGTTTCAGATGAACAGTTTTAGATGAACACTGTTTCAGATGAACAGTTTTAGATGAACACTGTTTCAGATGAACAGTTTTAGATGAACACTGTTTCAGATGAACAGTTTTAGATGAACACTGTTTCAGATGAACAGTTTTAGATGAACACTGTGTTTTTCTTTTCTTTTTTTAGGAAAACGTGCTTGAGGTGGAAAAATCAAATGTTGATTTTTATTTTAAATGCTTTGCTGGGTAAATTATCACAGTATATATCTAGTTTGTTGACATACGGTACTAGTATACAATACTAGATCAACAGACAAACTTTTAGTCAAGATGACAATTTTCCATACAGAGAGAGGTAGATCAGGTAAATCTGCTCCGTATGCATGAATGAGCAGGGTCAACAACACAAGAAACATGGACCATCTCTCGCTCTGTTTAAAAACAATCTAAAGCCTGATTTATAGAACGGTGTACATGTTTTAATAGCTGATTAGGATTCGTATTGTCTTTTAGATATGGGTATTTTGTGTTTGTTTATTATGTTGTTATGTACTATTTTGTGATTTTTGTCTTGTGCTGCCCAGGACTCCCTGGTAGAACTGATATTGTATCTTTACGGGACCTTTACGGGAACACTCCAGGGCTGGGTTTCCCAAAAGCATCGTAAGCTTAAGTTGATCGTAGAACAATTGCCACCAATGGTCTCTACGATCAACTTAGGCTTACGATGCTTTTGGGAAACGCAGCCCAGGATGTTTCTCCATATAGTGACTTCAATGGGGTCCAACAGATCTTCATCTTCATCATCATACACATCTTCTTCATCATCTTCATCTTCCTCATCATCTTCATCATCACACACATCTTCCTCATCATCATACACATCTTCCTCATCTTCATCATCATACACATCTTCCTCATCTTCATCATCATACACATCTTCCTCCTCATCATCATCATCATAAACATCTTCCTCATCATCTTCTTCATCTTCATCTTCATCATCATACACATCTTCCTCATCATCTTCATCTTCATCATTATCGTCATCATCTTCATCTTCATCATCATACACATCTTCCTCATCATCTTCATCTTCATCATCATCATACACATTCCTAATCTTCATCATCTTCATCATCATCATACACATCTTCCTCATCATCATCATACACATCTTCCTCATCATCATCATCATACACATCTTCCTCATCATCATCCAACACATCTTCCTCATCTTCATTATCATACACATCATCATCTTCATCATCATCATCATCATCTACATCATCATCATCTTCATCTACATCATCATCATCATACACATCTTCCTCATCTTCATCTTTATCATCATCATCATCCAACACATCTTCATCATCATCCTACACATCTTCATCATCATCCAACACATCTTCATCATCATCCTACACATCTTCATCATCATCCTACACATCTTCCTCATCTTCATCTTTATCATCATCATCATCCAACACATCTTCATCATCATTCAACACATCTTCCTCATCTTCATCATCATCATCATCCTCACGAGTGTGTGCACGGATCCTGGAGAATAAAACACGTGTTGTCGTCAGCCTGTGGATTCTCCTGATGGCACTGATAAGATAGCGGCTCATATCACACACTCCATCGCTGAGACACTGGCGTCAGCATGGCCCTCGCTCGCCCGCAGCCCAGCCTCGTCTCTCTCTGTCTGTGTGTCTGTCTGCCTCCGCTGGCCATAAACACACTGCCCTGGCAGAAGGTGTGTGTGATTAGCGCAGACACACTCATGTTGCTATAGGAGTTTGGGGAATGAGCTCCGAGTGTGAGTGTGTGTTAGGAAGGCATTACGAGCGCTAATGTCTCTGTGGACGTCTAATGACGGTCATATCATGTCACCTTGACTCGTGTGTGTGTGTGTGTGTGTGTGTGTGTTTAGGACAAAGGCTGCTTTGGTAAAAGGTTGCATTATAAAGGCATTAGGTGTGTGTTCTCAGGGTCAGAGAGACTCTTCTCTGACGCTGATTATCTGCGCTGATAGCAGACGGGCGCAGCTAGAGATAACTCTCACACTCGGTCCTGCTAACACACTCCCACAATGCAGTGCGAGACAAACACACGCTCTCGGATTAGCCCTCATCCATCCCTCGCCTCAAATTAATTTACAAAATGTTTTTAAAAGTTGAGTGTTCATCAGAGGAGTCCAAGACCCCGGGACTTTAGTCGCACTCGAACCACAAATACACACACACACACAAATTTAATGAATTCGAGGAGTTCTGAGGTTGATGGATCCCGCAGGAATGTGAGGAATGCTTCAGTATACACAGAAAAACCTAAAAATGCTCAAAAATCTAACTAAAAATGCTAAAACTTTACCAAAAAATTATTGTATAGTGTGTACATGTGTATGTGAACGCACACGGAGGATCTGGCTTTAGGACCCAGGGGAACAGCTCATTACTCCATAGAGAGATATAAGACCATCTACAGTCATGAAATATCATCTGTTATTATTATTTTCAACAAGAGGTTGGCAAAGACACACGATGTAAGATATTTTGAGCTGAATTAAATTGTTTAGGCATGAAAGTGTGAGTTATTTGAGTTGAAAGATTGAAATAATGTGAGAAATGTGCTTAAATTACTATTTATTTATTATTTATTGATCATGACCGCAGAGCACACAAACAGATCAGTGTGTGTGTGTGTGTGTGTGAGTGTGAGTGTGTGCGTGTGTGTGAGAGTGTGAGTGTGTGCGTGTGCGTGAGTGTGTGTGTGTGTGTGTGAGTGTGTGTGTGTGTGTGTGTGTGTGTGTGTGTGTGTGTGTGTGGGGGGGTTAATGAGCACTGATTAGTTAACACCAGTCAGTGTCTGCGCTGCTATTTCAGGCCCTCAGAGAGAATGTTCTAGAATGCAGCAGGGATTCACATGTCTGAAACCTTCAGATACACACACTACACACACACTACACACACACACACACGTGTCCTTCAGCATCACACCTTCATCATCATCATCATCATCATTTATAGCTCAATAAATGACAACACACACATAATCCCTCTTCCCATTTGCTCCCGTATGAGCACATGCTCCCAGACACGCATCACTTCCTGCGCTGTGTGTGTGTGTATGTGTGTGTGTGTGTGTTTGTGTAGCTGCCGCATTCACTCCACTCATGCTCTGAGATTAACTAGTCTGATCCCTAAATCAGAGCCCAACACACACACACACACACACACACACGCACAGGCACACGCACACGCACGCACGCACTCGCACTCACACGCACACGCACACACAAACACACTCACACACACATGCACACACACATACGCACGTTATGGACCCTGTAACTTGCATAGAAACACAGAACAATAGAAACACCGACAACTGGAGAGTGAGCATTAATTCATCATATATCATATAAATCATTATTCTGTCATCATCATGTCATAAACCAAAAGACATTCTGACTTCAGTGGAACACAGAAGAAGATGTTCAGTGAAATATATCATCTTTAACACTCAGTGCTTCAGGTCTGAGCTCATCACTATCTGCATAATTACTGTGTATTAATACTACATTAATACGACATTTTATCTCTAATACTGCGACATTTGTGCCGCCGCAAATCATGAGAACATGCGGTGATGTTTGAAGTGATTAACATGAAAGCATTAAGACAGCAGAAGTGTCATTCTCACACAGACAGACAGACAGACAGACAGACAGACAGACACACACACACTACTGTCACTTCCAGTTCATGAAAACACTCCATCTGTGCCTGAATCGCAGATGTGACGGGTCAGGCGAGAAGTTCAGATGAGTGTGTGATGTGGTCATC
>JAULUF010000019.1:17425000-17450000 GCA_031834385.1 Semotilus atromaculatus | reverse complement strand
ATCTGCCGAATCAATGCTTCTAAAAATGAGGTAATCATGGGCCTATCAGATATAAGGGTTAGCACTACAGGTAGCTGTCTTTATTTATCAAATTGTGGAAACAGGGGTACTTTTGTAACGTATTTATGTGTTTTTTGTTTTGTTTTTGTTGTTGTTTGGTTATGCGTTTTAAAAACTGGACCCTGTAATAAAGGTTTGATTGATATTCTTTATATCTTTAACCCCTTAAGTGTCACTCCCCCTTTTTTGAATAGAGATGAAAATGCACATTCCGAACTTAAATGTTTTTTTCGAACTTAAAATGGTTGTAATTCAAGAATGCTTTGGTCTTGTTTTCAAGAAGCTATTTGGCAGATTGTTGTAGAAGTTAAATAAATTAAGAAAGAGTTTATAAAAATGTTCAATGTAAAAAAATATATAATTATTCATATTTTATATAAAATATATATTTTCAAAACATCCGCGTTTGCACATCGACTGTAGTACAGGGTTCATTTGCAAAACGTAAATGTAAGAAACCTATCCTAGATGATTATGACGATGATTACTATTATATAACTGAAGTCATGATTACAAATGTTTTTATTTGAATGTATTTTTATCCGCCGGCATGATATAATTGACGTCATTACGCGAGGACGTAAAAGAACTGGTGAACCGGTTCACTGAAACGAACTGTCCGAAAGAACCGGTTCGCGAAAAGAAGCAGACTTGCCATCGCTAAGATCTCAGTTCCCATTCAGTCGGTCAACTCGGTACAACACATTACTATGGGATATCGCGCTCTAGCGCCATCTGCTGAAGACACCTTTATTCACGCCTGAAAGGCCAATGACGCATGACGACGTGGGCGGGGCTACCTGCCCACCGCATATAAATGCAGTCGAATGCGTCATTCCCTTTGTTCTTCAGCTCTTCACCGTGCTGCTAGAACACCATCACGCCACAGTTTCGTAGGAAAAACCCATGGTGGTGATTCCTGTCGAAAGGCAATCAGAGAAAAGTGTGTAAAGCATTAAGTTTAGCATTGCTAACGAAAAAGCTGATACATCTTTTTCTCGTAGGAAAATGGCTAAAAATAAGGATTCTCGCCCATGTCCAATGGCATGTGGCTACTTGCTGTCCGAAAGAGATACTCACGAGCACTGTCCGGTGTGTTTGGGGATTGTCCACGCCAGGTTGGCTCTCTCCAACCCCGTAGCATGTGTACACTGCCGGCAGCTGCGTCGTTCTACACTTGAGCGGCGTGTAGCATTTGTTGAGCGAGTGCTCGAGGGTACAGCGGACAGGCACGGTCCGCTTCTGTCCTCAGGTGCTGTTCCCGATTCGGCATTAGCCGTCTTTGAAGAGGCCACGGGGACTTGGGGCGACCGTATGGAGGCCGGGGAAGTCATGGGTGATTTTGACGATGTGCCCGGGGTAGCCCCGGAGTTTAATCCGGTGGAATGTCGGGAGGAGGACTCTGTCTCGCTTGAAGCGGGCGAGGAATTCTTTGATGATGATTTCCAACGGGGGCAGGTCGCGGCTTCCCCCTCACCTTCTGGGGCGACGGGTGGAAGCGAGTTCATGGAGGAGCCCTTCATTGAACTATATCGGAGGGCAGCGGCAAAGCTGTCGGTGGATTGGCCAGCCCCTCCCCCGGTTCAGAAAAACTCGCGCTTCGGCGGGTTCTATTTGTCACAGGTACAAACGGTGGTAAGGACGCATCTGCCGCTTTACCCCGACTTTTTGGCAGAACTTACAGCTTCATGGTCAAGACCCATGTCTCCTCTTTCTTCGGTGCCAGGAATGGGTAAGTTCACCGACCTCGAAGGAGCACAGGAAGCAGGGTTAATGTCGGCGCCTCCAATGGAGCATTCGCTTGCGACATACCTGGCTCCAATGCAAAACAGCGGTATCGCAGGCATCCCCACTCTTCCGTCAGGACCGTGTAGGTTCTCGTACAAACAACTTGGCAGGATTTATGGTGATCAGGCTGGCACAGCTAGAGCCTTGAGCACTATCTCCTTGCTACAAACTTATCAGGCTATTTGCTTGGGTGAACTCAGCGAGGCTGTGTCAGAGGGAAGACCGGTTGATGAACTTATGGGGGAGGTGCGATCCACGGCTGACTACATACTACGTACAACACGTTGCGCGTTAGTATCCTTGGGTCATGCGATGGCCAGTACAGTAGTAGCTCAGCGTCACCTATGGTTGACTCTGGCGAACTTACCGGAACGTGATCGGAATGCGTTCCTCGGCGCACCGATCTCCACAACGGGTCTATTCGGAGAGGGTCTCGACGCATTTCAAGCGCGTTTTGAGAACTCTAAGAAACAGGCGGAATCGCTCAGGGGTTCAATGCCTAGACGGTATAGTAGACCAACACAGTCAACTGCACAGCCGAGTTTTAGGTCGTCTTCTCGACCACCACCAGCTAAGAGGCCTGCTGCAGCAACAGCACCTAGGTCCAACGCTTGGGAGGCTGGGCGAGCGCACACACATCCCAAACAGCAGGTAGGGTCGGGAAAGAAAGTCCCGCCCCCAGAAAAAGGGAAATTCTTCTCCGCAGGAAGGAGGGGACGGCCAAATTCCTAGCTCGCAGTCGAGGGAGGATCATCGGCCCGGAGGCAGCCGCCTTCTTCTCTCAGAGGAAAAGAAACCCTGCAAAAGAGCGGGTTCACCTTTAAGTTCAATTTCAATAAAGAGAAATTATGTTCAGCATACAAAGCCTCATGTGTTGATTTGTCAAAACAATCATACGATGCCTCATGTATTGATTTGTCAGAACAATCAAAATGTTTTAAAATCACCGAAAATGAGTTATGTATTGTCAAAAGGGGTAAATGCAGGGATATGCGATATCCAGCAAAGCTCAGTAAGAGAGGTAGGGGTATCCCCAATCATGCCGGGGATCCTCGCTGTCAATCTGGACCGGTGGCGCGCATGCGCACCAGCACCATGGGTTCTTCGCACGGTTCAGTGCGGTTATCGGCTGCAGTTCCTCTCACGCCCCCCCTGTTTCGGCGGGGTAATTACGACGTCAGTGTCGGGGGAGGTTTCCCCAGTATTAAGAGAAGAAATTCGTGTTCTCCTCAGCAAAACTGCAATTCAGGTGGTTCCACAGGGAAAAATAGAGGAAGGGTTTTACAGCCGTTACTTCCTCCTCCCAAAGAAAAATGGGGGCTTGCGCCCGATTCTGGATTTGCGGCAGTTGAACAAGCACCTCCGACGTTACAAGTTCAGAATGCTGACAGTACGTCATCTGCTATCCTCCCTGCGTCCCCGGGAATGGTATACGTCGGTGGATTTAACCGATGCATACTTTCATGTCACGATCCACCCGGATCACAGAAAGTTTCTGAGGTTCTCCTTCGAGAGCACTGCATACGAGTTTCTGGTCCTGCCGTTCGGGTTATCCCTAGCGCCGCGCACATTCACGAAGTGTGCAGAAGCGGCACTGATCCCGCTGCGTCATCAAGGCATGAGGGTATTCGCCTATTTGGACGATCTACTCCTGGCCACGGACAACAGGGAACAAGCAGTTTCGCAAACACAAGCCCTTGTGTCCCATCTACGAGCTCTGGGATTTTTAATAAATCTCAAAAAGAGCTCCCTGGTTCCATATCAGCGGATTTCATATCTCGGTTTAGAGATAGATTCGGTAAAGAACACAGCTATGCTGTCACTTCAAAGAGCCGAAAATTTGCGCAGCTGCCTGGGTCTTTTCCGACTGGGAAGGCGAGTACGTTTTCATACAGTGTTGAGGCTGCTGGGGTTGATGGCCTCGATAATAGCAGTCGTTCGGCTGGGTCTCCTCTTTATGCGGGCGTTCCAGAGGTGGGCGCTGGGCTCTGGTCGGAATGTCACATGGCAGTTAAACAGACAAGTGACGATAACGCCAGCGTGCGTTCGGGCTCTCGTTCCCTGGGGATCCCCGGGTCTGTTGACAGAGGGGATTCCCCTTGGCAGAGTTACATCACGTGTAGTAGTGACGACAGATGCGTCACTGCATGGATGGGGGGCTCTATGTCAGGGGAACTCCGTGAAAGGGGAATGGTCGTCAGCACTGAAGGAGCGTCATATAAATTACTTGGAGTTGCAGGCAGTTTTTCTGGCACTGAAACACTTTGTACAGCGGCTACGCGGCAAACATGTGTTGGTCAGAACAGACAATACGACAGTAATGTCGTACATAAACAGACAAGGGGGCACCCGCTCTCTTCCATTGCTGCAACTGACTCAGACACTCCTAATATGGGCCAACGAACACTTAGCGTCGCTCAGAGCAGTGCATGTGCCAGGCCGCCTGAATGGCGGAGCAGACCTGCTATCCAGGGGAGGACCGCAGGTCAGGGAATGGCGTTTGCACCCGAGAATAGTGACACAGATTTGGGATCGTTTTGGCAGGGCCAAGGTCGATCTGTTTGCGTCCAGGGAGAACACGCACTGCCCGCTGTTCTTTTCAATAAAGGACAGCAGCGCCCCGCTGGGGGTAGATGCGCTGTCTCATGCATGGCCAAAGACTCTGCTGTACGCGTTTCCGCCGGTAGACCTAATACAGCCCACTCTGGACAGAGTACGCCAGGAGGGTCTGTCACTAATTTTAGTGGCCCCGTGTTGGCCAGCGAAGACATGGTACACAGGCATCATGACATTGCTGTCAGGGACACCGTGGTGTCTTCCCCAATGCAGGGACCTGCTGTCCCAAGCAGGGGGTCAGATTCTACATCCTCGACCGGAATTGTGGCATCTATGGGCCTACCCACTGAGAGGGAAAATCTAATGGCAGCAGGTCTCCCAATTAATGTTGTGGCCACGATACAAAGTGCTAGGGCACCTTCAACGAGGGGGCTTTACGCGTCCAGATGGCGCATATTTGAACAGTGGTGCGGACAAAAGTCAATATTACCATGTCAATGCCCGATTGCAGAAATATTGACTTTTCTCCAGGAATTGTTCGAGGAAGGTCGCTCACATTCCACTCTGAAAGTGTACTTAGCTGCTATTTCGGCCTGTCACGAGGGCATTAATGGGGCCGCGCCGAGCGCGCACCCGCTGGCCGTTCGGTTCCTTAAAGGAGCGAGACGGCTGAAACCCGTCACAAAGTCGATGGTACCTTCTTGGGATTTGACTGTGGTTTTGGAGGCTATGTGTGGACCCCCATTTGAGCCCTTAGAATCATTAGGTCTAAAAATGCTGTCTTACAAAACAGCCCTGTTGCTGGCGCTGGCATCGGCAAAACGCGTTGGTGATCTCCATGCGTTGTCAGTACATCCCTCATGCATTCAGTTTGCGCTGGATGGGTCTAAAGTAGTGTTGCGTCCAAACGCGGCGTATACACCAAAAAGTCATGTCAGGGGCATATAGTGCGCTCTCCTTCGAGCTGCCAGCCCTGTCAAATTTATCGATTGATTCAGAGGAGGACGAGAGACTCCATGCGTTATGTCCTGTGCGAGTTTTGCGCAGGTATATTGAACAAACGCAGGCTGTGCGTTCATCCGACCAACTTTTTGTGTGTTTTGCCAACCCAGTTCGGGGGAAACCGCTGTCTAAACAGCGTCTTTCACACTGGATCGTGGAGGCAATTTCAATTGCATACAAAAGTAAAGGGTTGGCTCTGCCGGCCGGAGTGCGGGCGCATTCTACAAGAGGCATGGCAACGTCATGGGCGTTGTTTAGGGGTGTGTCAGTAGATGACATTTGTGCGGCAGCCAGTTGGGCATCCCCGCACACATTTGTTCGGTTTTACCGACTAGATGTTACTGCCTTGACGGTGGCGCGATCCGTGCTTACTGCAGGGGCTTTGGACAAAGATCCGTCACTCTCTTGAAAAAAAAAAAAAAAAAGAAGGGATTATGTGGCGGTGCTGGTCCCCTACGTTTAGTTCAGCGACTTGGCGGGGCGTGAATAGAGGTCCCATAGTAATGTGTTGTACCGAGTTGACCGACTGAATGGGAACGTTGAGTTATGCATATAACTACTGTTCCCAGAAGGAGGGAAACGAGGTACAACACCTCTGGGCCCCGCACAGTCGGGGTCCCGGTGAAGAGCTGGACTGAACAAAGGGAATGACGCATTCGACTGCATTTATATGCGGTGGGCAGGTAGCCCCGCCCACGTCGTCATGCGTCATTGGCCTTTCAGGCGTGAATAAAGGTGTCTTCAGCAGATGGCGCTAGAGCGCGATATCCCATAGTAATGTGTTGTACCTCGTTTCCCTCCTTCTGGGAACAGTAGTTATATGCATAACTCAACGTTCTCTTTCTCATGAGCCTCGGCTGATGTTCTGCTCTCCTTTATGCCAGTTAAACTGATGTTAAACCTTGAAACTCCAGACTCCATTTATTCTTCCCGCGCTGCATCTCCTCTCCAGCAGAGGGAGACAGAGTCCCACAGATGAAGATGAAGATGAAGAGAGATGCAGGCCGTTTCTCAATATGCGTTCTTGTCTGTACTTGTGTTCTTGTGGACTTGTGAAACGTCATCAGTCGCTGCCCAAGTACTGTCCCAATTCAAAGTTCACATCTAGCCAAGTCCAGTTCAAATCCCCGGATGTGTTCTTGATCCGCCCCTTTTACCGAGGATGCATCAAGTGGTGACTTGTGCGAACTTGAGACAGCCATGTATCCCAGAATGCAACTCGCACCAACCAGCAAGTGTCAATACCAGAGGAGAAAACCCGCGTAATATTAAAATACTGCTGTTATTGTGTCATGAAATGCAATTTTAAGAATATTTCAGGCGAGAATGTAGTTGTTTAAAGCTCAAATCTGTGGTTTGTTTATAAAGATAGCGCCTATTTGAAAAATGTATCTGACGCTTTCGGAGCTGTACGATCCAGGCGAGCACCGGGTGTTCAGCGCTCATTAACCCCGACTGGAACAGCTTTTCCTCGGCTAGTGCTTCTGGCGTGTGCCGCTGGCTCTGGTGTCTCAAGTCTAGTGGATAAACATGACGTATATTCGTCTTGTGTCGATCTTTAGTCTCACTCATTAATCTATATTTGTTCCATGGCAAATCGTTTTGGCTGAGGGCAAAGTGAAGTTTCATAACTTTATATATTTAGGCTATTTAACTTTAACTTTGTAGCCTAATTGTTTGCTTAATTTCTCATTGTAAGTTAGCTTCTTATACCTTTTACTTATACCTTTATACTGGATATTATTGATCAGTAAAAATGACATTTAACAAAAAGAGACAGGGTTGTGTAATTTTATTTTATATAGGCTACTAGATATATTTTTTATATTTATTAACATTCTCTTCACTATATGTAAAATAAAATGACACAACCCTGTCTCTCTTTGACAAATGTCAATAAAAATCAAGAATGTTTCATATTTTTAAAATGAAATAAAAAAGTTCGTGTTTTAATATTTCATGTTGTTATAAATATGCAGTGAAGATAATTAATGTACACGTTGCCTGAACCACAATTGTGTGGCCATTTAGGCTAATATGTTCAATTTTTTTTTTATTGTTATGAAAAGAGGCAGAGTGGTGTTTTATAAAATATTTCGTTTTATTGTTTACGAAAAGAGGCAGAGTTGTAGCATATTTCGTTTGATTGTTGCCTAAAATATACACAAAGAGATAACCGGAGTAGCCAGAGCGTGCTGAGTGACGTGACAAGAACGCAGCTGTTCCATTTGCAGAATTACCAGACTTGCGTCCTCGCGTCCTCGGGAGTTCGTTCTCCCGAGTCGAACTTGGCAAGTCCGAACTACCAAGGACGCAAGTCCGAAGTTTGCGTACTTGGTATTGAGAAACGGCCGCAGTGTTCAGTGTCATCAAAGAGTATAGAAGAACAAGAGGCGAAACTCCGATGCTTTTTTGGTAACAGCCACTAGGTGGCGCTTCGGTAGCGCGGCCGCCATTTTGGGGTGAAAATTCCAACTGGAGTTACTGGACAACAGCACAGATAACAGTTTTTTTAGGTAGTTTTGTCTTGCATTAGTGAGCATTTCCATTGTATGCAACTTTACACATTTACTACTATTATTAGTTACCAACTCCACTAGGCCTGAAATATATTTTGTACGTTTTAATCCCTTGGATCATGCTACAAACATGATGATCTTATAGAACATGATGCATTGCTGTGTCCGTCATCCTATAACTTTAATTGCCACTTTGGACAGTGGCTGTGTTTTTTTGTTTACATAGTCTTGCTTTAACGGTCATTAATATAGTACTGCAAAAAAAAAAAAAAAGTTTACTGTAAAGCTATTCTATTGCTGTTATATATTTATTGTCCAACTTACATTTTAGTTCAATTACATTTATTTGCTGAATTCATTTATTTCATTGATAACTTATTTTTGTAACGTTATGTGTACCTCCTGGGAAACGGTCTAACGTTATTATAACTTTATGAACTGATATCACTTTATTCTTACCTGTCATGTGGAGAGTAATATAATTAATTAAATCCTTGAACTTCCCTGTCTCAAGTTATGTGGCAACTTCTTTTTAACTGCTATAACGTTAACTGTTGTGAGTTAAAATAATCACCTAATTATTTCAACCTAAAAATGACCTCTGCACTGGACTAAATATAGGTATAATATATGACTGCCGAGTCGCTTTCACCCCAAAATGGCGGACGCGTAGCACTGCTGCTGGGCGCTGGTGTTGCAATGGAACGTTCTATTGGCTTTCACTTCTTGTCAATATACGTTCTTTGGTGTCATCAGAGTAATGGAGAGTTACCCATCATACACTGCAGTGAGAGGAAACGGTTCATGGGTTCCTCGGTTCTCGAAGCCTCAGAGTCTCAGAAACATCATGCTCCTCATCTGGGCCGTGAAGATTTTACTGTAAACGGCTCATTATAAAAGCATAATGTATAATGATATGAAATAAAATAATTGATATTGTGAAGTCACACAGACACACACACACACACGCACACACACACACACACACACACACACACACACACACACACACACACACACACACTCACAGACTCACACAAACACACACGCACACACACACACACACACACACACACACACACACTCACAGACTCACACAAACACACACGCACACGCACACGCACACACACACACACACACACACACATGGTAATAATGACACAAGGCAAAACAGTCTTAAAAACAGGATACATTTCCTTTAAGTAAAAGGGAAAATAAAGTTGTGAGCCAGAAATACGACACACATCCACACATGTAACAAACACGTTTCTGCCCATTACCCGATTCAGACCCGGGTTTGTGAAAGGCACAACACATCCTGTAATACGTGTGATTCGGTCCACAATGTAAAGCACCTCAAAACAACATACAGAATACTGTACATATGACATTTACAGGAGATCCTCCTGAGAGTGTGTACAGCTCTCGTTACACAACACAACATCAACACAAAAGCCATGCTGATCTCTGATCGCCCTAAACTGGAAGATTGGTGTGTAAAATTAATTCAAAAGCAATAAAACTTCACTGAAAAAAACTTCAGCTCCTCACATATCAAATGGATTTGTTACATTTACAGATCACACTTTTCATTTACTTCTCAAAATAGTATCAGCACATCTAATTCTGGCCTATAACAGTTTCCCTTACTGGACAACATGCAACTCTGCATACAGTATAGATCCAGTGAACAGAGACCAGCACACACACACACACACACACACACACACACACACTCACACACACTCCTGAGCACACACTCCTGAGCACACACACTCCTGAGCACACAGAACACACACACTCCTGCGTACACAGAACACACACACTCCTGAGCGCACACACTCCTGAACACACACACACTCCTGAACACACACACACACTCCTGAGCACACACACTCCTGAGCACACACACTCCTGAACACACACACTCCTGAGCACACAGAACACACACACTCCTGAGCACACACACTCCTGAGCACACACACTCCTGAGCACACAGAACACACACACTCCTGCGTACACAGAACACACACACTCCTGAGCGCACACACTCCTGAACACACACACACTCCTGAACACACACACACACTCCTGAGCACACACACTCCTGAACACACACACTCCTGAGCACACACACTCCTGAACACACACACTCCTGAGCACACAAAACACACACACTCCTGAGCACACAAAACACACACACTCCTGAGCACACACACTCCTGCGTACACAGAACACACACACTCCTTAGTGCACACACTCCTGAACACACAGAACACACACACTCCTGAACACACACCAGTATAGGGCTGGTCGGCACACAGTTGTTCCACACATTCCAGCACGACGAAACTTTACTTTATTAAGTGTATTTACTAGTTGCCATATCAACACTACATAGAGAAAAAATTCACCAAAATGTTTAAATCTTTGGAAGATATCACTGAACATTTATTTATTGATAGATATAGTTTTTTGTGTTTATCTTAAAATTAGACCAATCTGATATTATTCTTATATCTGTTATTTAACAGTTGAGATAGTTGTTGTTTAATGCTGATCTCACAGCAGAAACACTCGTGGGTTTAAACACCAGCTGCTCAGGTGGGGCATGTTGTCACACTGCGTTACAAATGAGCCTCTATTAGAACTATGATATTCTATTCTATACTTTTATGAATTCTATTGAGAAACCATGAGAAAAATGTGAATAAAGACAGAAATGATTCATTATTATTATGTTTTGAACTATGCAGTATAGCTGTGTTTTTGTGGTGTGTTTGTTGTCAAACAAAAAAAAAAGTTAATTCTTAATAATTAAAAATTGCCATTGTTTTATGTGAAAAAGTGAATATTTGTATTTTACTGACAAAATATTTTAGTTTGTCTTATATATTTTTTTGATTAGATCAGATAACATTTGAATCTGTCATATGGTCACCTATGGGGAATGTTGTCACATTTCACTTCCATTCTTTCAGGGTAAATCAAGAAAAAAGTAAACACTGTATTAATGAAACAAAACCACAATTGTATTAGACGTGTGAAATTAATGCGGGAAAAAATAAATTCTCTGAACCCCAAGTGGATTTACACAAAGTGAGAAAGTGTTGTTCCGTGCTCTCCTCTACTGTACGCTGGATCCATTCCTGCCGTATAAACACACACTGGCCACGTCTACATGCAACCAAATAACCCGTTAGTATCGGATTGGCGGCTCAATCTTCATACAAACGCCTTAATCGTTCCGAGCTCGATCAGGACGAGATTTCTATCGGATTGAAAGGGTGGGTTTATTCCTTTCTGATCCGATCGAGAGAACATGTAAACACTTGATCGGATTCAAAACTGAAACTAAAAGACTGTGCATGTGCAATGACATAGCAATAGCGTAATGATGTAGAAATAGCGTAATGATGTAGCAATAGCATAATGACGTAGAAATAGCGCAATGATGTAGCAATAGCGTAATGACGTAGCAATAGCGTAATGACGTAGCAATAGCGTAATGATGTAGCAATAGCGTAATGATGTAGAAATAGCGTAATGATGTAGCAATAGCGTAATGACGTAGCAATAGCGTAATGATGTAGCAATAGCGTAATGATGTAGCAATGGCGTAATGATGTAGAAATAGCGTAATGATGTAGCAATAGCGTAATGATGTAGCAATAGCGTAATGATGTAGCATGACGTAACAATGGCGTAATGACGTAGCAATGGCGTAATGATGTAGCAATGGCGTAATGACGTAGCAATAGCGTAATGATGTAGCAATAGCGTAATGACATAGCAATAGCGTAATGATGTAGAAATAGCGTAATGACGTAGCAATAGCGTAATGACGTAGCAATAGCGTAATGATGTAGCAATAGCGTAATGATGTAGCAATGGCGTAATGATGTAGAAATAGCGTAATGATGTAGCAATAGCGTAATGACGTAGCAATAGCGTAATGACGTAGCAATAGCGTAATGACATAGCAATAGCGTAATGATGTAGAAATAGCGTAATGATGTAGCAATAGCGTAATGACGTAGCAATAGCGTAATGATGTAGCAATAGCGTAATAACGTAGCAATGGCGTAATGACGTGGCAATAGCGTAATGACGTAGCAATAGCGTAATGACGTAGCAATAGCGTAATGATGTAGCAATAGCGTAATAACGTAGCAATGGCGTAATGACGTAGCAATGGCGTAATGAAATAGCAATAGCGTAATGACGTAGCAATAGCGTAATGACGTAGCAATAGCGTAATGACGTAGCATGACGTAGCAATGGCGTAATGGCGTAGCAATGGCGTAATGATGTAGCAATGGCGTAATGACGTAGCAATAGCATAATGATGTAGCAATAGCGTAATGACGTAGCAATAGCGTAATGACATAGCAATAGCGTAATGATGTTGCAATAGCGTAATGACGTAGCAATGGCGTAATGACGTAGCAATGGCGTAATGACGTAGCAATGGCGTAATGACGTAGCAATAGCGTAAGGACGTGTGACGCGCTGAACAAGCTGTTCTTCCTGAGTCATATGAACGAGTGTCCTGTAACTCTATAATCCTGCTCTCTCCGTGTGTGTGAGCAGGACGACGGCCGCCAGCGCTGCTTCACACACACACACACACACACACACACACACACACCACTGGGTTTGGGCATATTTACTGCGTGATCAATATAAGCAGCGGCAAAACGCCTCATACGCTCATTATCTCCAAACTAGGACTAGAAATGGATAAATATCAAGTCTGATGTTTAAAGCAAATAAAGAACCAGTGTAGGAGAACAGTTATTATGCGCAGACAGCGGGAAACTCTGTATATTCGTGCAGTGAGCGCATGTCTAACAATATATCCCGATTTAAGCTTGTGACATACAAACCCACACATCAACCCGATCACATGTTCAGTGTTCATAAACACTGCATCCAGCCTCATCCATCAGACTGAATTTGTGCATGTAAACGTAGCCACTGTTATTTTAACGGCCCATTAACGCACACTTGAAGCAAGCACACGTCTAACGCAGAGAGCCGCTCAGACTGGGATCGCTGGGAGAACTGCGGCTCATGTTGGACAGACTGGCCATCAGCGTCTTGACTTTATGAGCGTAATAGTTCCTCAGATTGACAGACGGAGGCTCCTTCATTCCCCTGTCGAACTCGCAGCTCCTCATGATGATCTCCAGCTGCTTCTGCCTCTTATAAAACAGGGAAAACTTATTAAATATCAGCGTGATGGGAAGCACCACGACCAGTATTCCTGCTAATATACAGGCCGACGCTGTGAGCTTTCCCACGACGGATCCGGGAATGACGTCTCCGTATCCCACAGTGGTCATGCTAACCGTGGCCCACCACCAGCCGGCCGGGATGGTGCTCAGTCCCTCGTTCTCCTCCTTCTCGAGGGTGTAGGCCATGACGGAGAAGAAGGAGACTCCGACGGAGAGGTACAGCAGGAGAAGCCCGATCTCCCGATAGCTGTTCCGGAGCGTGGCTCCCAGAGACCGGAGGCCCGTGGAGTGGCGAGCCAGCTTCAGGATCCGGAAGATCCTGGTCAACCGGAGCACCTGCGCGACTCTTCCCAGATTAGCCAGCGCAGGACTGCTCTCCGCTACCAGATCAATCACTAACGTCAGATAGAACGGTAGGATAGACACCAGATCGATCAGGTTCAGGGGCTGTGCGAAGAATCCCGGGAGATCCGGAGCCACGGAGAGTCGAGCGAGAAGCTCCAAAGTGAACCAGGCTATTCCCAGATTCTCCACGGTTTGGAAGCGCGGATCTTCCCGAGGCTTTCCGTTTTCCGGTTGAGTGAACTCGCTCATGCTGTTCATGCACATGCTGGCGATGGAGCCCAACAGGACCAGGATGGAGAAGATACTGATGAGGCGACTGGGAAGGGAATATCCGGGATTATCCAGCATTAACCAGATTCTCCGGCGAACGCTCCCTAGAAGCTGCTTGTCGAATTTCCCGGCGTCGCTGTAGAACTCCATGATCTCATCGAACGATGAGGTTGAGCTTCCGGTTTCGCTCCCGTCGTCCCGGTCCAGATCCGGATCCATCCTCCGGCAGTGGAAGCTGCTCCTGCAAGTCAGATACAAGTTTTTGTTGTTATGGCCTTTCAGCAATGCGGAGGCTTTGATTCCCTGTATGGGATTGTTGTTGTTTTTCTGTCTCAGGGAGATACATGGTTGTACATCATGTATGAGATATGATATCTGTGTGAGGAAGATATGCACCTCTGATAAAACCCCAGGGTTACAGCTAAAACAGCATCTAACCTGAGATTAAACCCAAACTACAGCATCTAACCTGAGATTTAACCCAAACAGCAGCATCTAACCTGAGATTAAACTCAAACTACAGCATCTAATCTGAGATTAAACTCAAACTACAGCATCTAACCCAGGGATCACCAATCCTGGTCCTGGAGGGCCGCTGTCCTGCAGAGTTTAGCTCCAACCAGGTCTAACACCTCTGCCTGGAAGTTTCTAGTATGCCTAGTGAGACCTTGATTAGCTGGATCAGGTGTGTTTAATTGGGGTTGGAGCTAAACTCTGCAGGACAGCGGCCCTCCAGGACCAGGATTGGTGATCACTGATCTAACCTGAGATTAAACCCAAACTACAACATCTAACCTGAGATTAAACCCAAACTACAGCATCTAACCTGAGATTAAACCCAAACTACAGCATCTAACCTGAGATTAAACCCAAACTACAACATCTAACCTGAGATTAAACTCAAACTACAGCACCTAATCTGAGATTAAACTCAAACTACAGCATCTAACCTGAGATTAAACCCAAACTACAGCATCTAACCTGAGATTAAACTCAAACTACAGCATCTAACCTGAGATTAAACCCAAACTACAGCATCTAACCTGAGATTAAACCCAAACTACAGCATCTAACCTGAGATTAAACCCAAACTACAGCATCTAACCTGAGATTAAACCCAAACTACAGCATCTAACCTGAGATTAAACTCAAACTACAGCATCTAATCTGAGATTAAACTCAAACTACAGCACCTGAGATTAAACCCAAACTACAGTATCTAACCTGAGAATAAACTCAAACCACAGCTAAAACATCACCTAATCTGGGATTAAACCCAAACCCCGCCTCTGACCTGCAGCAAGAGTCGAGGAACAGCTCGTCGATGCCCCAGTACTCGATCTCCTGACTGAAGGAGAAGATGCAGAGCTCCTCCATGACGTGAAGCCTTCCCGTGTTGTAGAAGTGCAGGACGTACGGGAAGAGTGTGGGATTACGGTCGAAGTAGAACTCGCTCTCGGACTCGTCGTAGTCGTCGCACAGCTCGAGGATCGACTCCCTGGATCGACAGCTCAGCAAGCGAGCAAGGCGCGTCTCGGGGAAACAGGAGAGTCGAGTGGACAGAAGCTGGCGCCGGAATCCTCCCACATTAATGCGGATTGAGCCAAGCATGACTGAGGAGAACCGGGAGTCACTGGGAGATCCAGCGCTGATCTGGACACAGAGAGAGAGAGAGAGAAAAGCATGAGAAAAACAGTTACAGATATTTTACATTCACACAAACACACATTAACACACACACAGAGACACACACACTCTCTCTCTCAAACACACACACACGGAGCAAAGCATGAGAAAAACATTTACAGATATTCTACATTCGCACACACACGCTCGCGCACGCGCACGCGCGCACACACACGGAGCAAAGCATGAGAAAACCATTTACACGCTCACGCACGCACACACACACTGAGTACCATTTCATCTCCATCGAAGCAGATTTCTTCACAGAAAGGTTTGATCTGAACATGAATCTCGAACAGCTCCGATCGATCCTCGCGATGAAACCGGAGATCCCGCTTTAATTCACATGTCGTGTCTGCGAATATGATCCATATGTGAGATGATTATGGTTGTCATAAACTCACCGCGATATTCCAGCGTTTCTCAACACGCGCACAGCTGCACGCGCGTGCACGACAGTGACGACACAGAATGCCGCAAATGACGGAGACAAAAACATTCTGCAGATTAAAATAATAAAGCGCTGATGACTTTCTCTCAGTTCTGTTAGGAATCCTACTGTGTCGTGATGGGCGTGTCTTCTGACAGACAACAAGTGTCTTTATCAAACGTGCATCTCATTCTGTGTTTATGTCATAATTAAGGTTGAAAATCTCAGAATAAACATCTGGATCAAATACCAACAAAATTAATTGGTTACACTTTATTTCGATAGTCACTTTAGACGTTCTACTAATTATAAGTAACGTTTCAACTACATGTAAACTAACTCTCATTAGAGTATTAGTATATTATAGTAGACTGTCAGTAGACTGGTAGGTTATGGTTAGGTGTAAGGGTTCGGGTTAGGAGAATAAGTTGACTTGTAGTCGCCAAGTTACTTATAGTCAGTTGAATGTTTGTTGGGGGACCAACAAAATAAAGTGTCAGCAGATATTAAGATGACAGTCTACTAATACTCTAATGACAGTTAGTTGACATGTAGTTGAAAAGTTACTTATAGTCAGTAGAATGTCTAAAGTGGACTATCGAAATAAAGTGTTACCAATTAATTAATGTAAATCTCTATTATCAGAACATCAGGAGCGATGATCAGCTTTTCTGTGAATAATACTATGCTCCATCTTTAAACAAACTTCTCTTTAAGATGATGATGAGCCATTTTGATTTGATTTTTTGTTACTGTTTCAAAGGCCACTTCTGTTACTCAAAACTTACAATATTACATTTAAACACAATTCTCAGTGTGTTATCATCATGCAAGAATGTGTTGTAATGTAATAGATCTATAATAGTATAATAGATCTACTGTCCATCCAGCACAGCTCACACACACTCACAGAACACTATTGTCCTGCCCGGCACAAAGAGTCCTGTAAGCATGAGCACGCACGCACACACACACACACAGAGAGAGAGAGAGAGAGAGAGAGAGAAAGTCCCAGCACTGCCTCTCGTTCCTGTACCGGAGAAGCCGTATGTATTTCTGCTCATAACTGCTGTTTCATAACAATAAGTGTGACTGAGCCTCTAATTCAATCTTTATTATTAGTCTTGTTATTTATATGCCTTGTTGAACGGTTGCGTATTGTCAAATAGCTACTATTAATGTTTGATGTCAGGTTGTTATTTTATGAGATCAGCAAAGTATGTTTATAAAGTAAAGTTCATCTTATGGAAGTGTTAACATTCTTCTGAAGATTTGTCTTTCTGTGTGTATTCTCTCTAGATGTCAAATAAAAGTATTTGTTGTTATGGCCTTTCAGCAATGCGAAGGCTTTGATTCCCTGTATGGGATTGTTGTTGTTTTTCTGTCTCAGGGAGATACGTGGTTGTACATCATGTATGAGATACGATATCTGTGTGAGGAAGATATGCACCTCTGATAATAGACTGATCATAGATCTGTGAACATCTGAACATGCACACAGTTGTGTTGAGGTTGTGTCTGATGTTCTTTTCACTTGTGCAGTGTGTTTGTGAATGTGGTTATTCACTCGCTTTACATGCCTTGTGGGAACTACAGGTGAAGATCCAGGATGGAGGTACAAAAGTAACAGTGTATCTGAGGTCAAACTCAAACTACAGCATCTAACCTGAGAATAAACTCAAACTACAGCGTCTAATCTGAGATTAAACTCAATCTACAGCGTCTAACCTGAGAATAAACTCAAACTACAGCGTCTAACCTCAGATTAAACTCAAACTACAGTGTCTAATCTGAGATTAAACTCAAACTACAGCATCTAACCTGAGATTAAACTCAAACTACTGCGTCTAACCTGAGATTAAACTCAAACTACAGCATCTAACCTGATTTTTAAACTCAAACTATACCATCTAACCGGAGATCAAACTCAAACTACAGCTAAAACAGCATCTAACCTGAGATTAAACTCAAACTACAGCATCTAACCTGATTTTTAAACTCAAACTATACCATCTAACCGGAGATCAAACTCAAACTACAGCTAAAACAGCATCTAATCTGAGATTAAACTTAAATTATACCAGCATCTAATCTGAAAATAAACTCTGTGTATTGATTGACTGTACTCCTGTACTCAGTCCCATCTTTCCCTACACTAGCGACATTATTTATCAGCCTATTGCTTCCTTAAGATTTTAGGATTCATTTTGACGTTTTTTAATTTTCCGATCTTCGATTGATCGATGGACGTGTGTGTTTCTGTGGTCTATGAGCTAATGTTTTGTGTTTGCAGGTCTATATTGTGGGGATCTGCATTGCAGTGTGTGGAAACTTTCTCATCAGCATCTCCTTAAACATCCAGGTGAACCTCGCGACACTCTTTAACATGAACATACACTCACAAACATCTGCGCTTCAGTGTTTCAGTGTTTAGATCTCTGCTGGTGTTTGCTGTGCAGAAATACACACACATGCGTCAGTCTCAGCGCGGGACGAGGCCGTACTACACCAGTCGTCTGTGGTGGTGTGGGATCTTGCTCATGGGATTGGGAGAACTGGGAAACTTCGCTGCATATGGATTTGCTCCGGCGTCGCTCATCGCTCCTCTCGGCTGTGTGTCTGTCATTGGTAAAACAACACATTAAGAAACCACAGTAAAACACCACATCAGATACAGTAAAAAACCACAGTAAAACACCACAGTAAACCACCACATCAGGGACAGTAAAACACCACAGTAAAACACCACATCAGAGACAGTAAAACACCACATCAGGGACAGTAAAACACCACAGTAAAACACCACATCAGGGACAGTAAAACACCACATCAGATACAGTAAAACACCACAGTAAAACACCACATCAGAGACAGTAAAACACCACATCAGATACAGTAAAACACCACAGTAAAACACCACATCAGAGACAGTAAAACACCACACCAGGGACAGTAAAACACCACAGTAAAACAACACATCAGGGACAGTAAAACACCATATCAGATACAGTAAAACACCACAGTAAAACACCACATCAGAGACAGTAAAACACCACATCAGGGACAGTAAAACACCACATCAGGGACAGTAAAACACCACAGTAAAACACCACATCAGAGACAGTAAAACACCACATCAGAGACAGTAAAACACCACATCAGGGACAGTAAAACACCACATCAGATACAGTAAAACACCACAGTAAAACACCACATCAGAGACAGTAAAACACCACATCAGGGACAGTAAAACACCACATCAGGGACAGTAAAACACCACAGTAAAACACCACATCAGAGACAGTAAAACACCACATCAGGGACAGTAAAACACCACATCAGAGACAGTAAAACACCACATCAGAGACAGTAAAACACCACATCAGGGACAGTAAAACACCAAATCAGAGACAGTAAAACACCACATCAGGGACAGTAAAACACCACATCAGGGACAGTAAAACACCACATCAGAGACAGTAAAACACCACATCAGAGACAGTAAAACACCACAGAAAAACACCACATCAGAGACAGTAAAACACCACATCAGGGACAGTAAAACACCACATCAGGGACAGTAAAACACCACATCAGAGACAGTAAAACACCACATCAGAGACAGTAAAACACCACAGAAAAACACCACATCAGGGACAGTAAAACACCACATCAGGGACAGTAAAACACCACATCAGGGACAGTAAAACACCACATCAGAGACAGTAAAACACCACAGTAAAACACCACATCAGGGACAGTAAAACACCACATCAGGGACAGTAAAACACCACATCAGGGACAGTAAAACACCACATCAGAGACAGTAAAACACCACATCAGAGACAGTAAAACACCACAGAAAAACACCACATCAGAGACAGTAAAACACCACATCAGAGACAGTAAAACACCACATCAGGGACAGTAAAACACCACAGTAAAACACCACATCAGAGACAGTAAAACACCACATCAGATACAGTAAAACACCACAGTAAAACACCACATCAGAGACAGTAAAACACCACATCAGAGACAGTAAAACACCACATCAGGGACAGTAAAACACCACAGTAAAACACCACATCAGAGACAGTAAAACACCACATCAGGGACAGTAAAACACCACATCAGGGACAGTAAAACACCACAGTAAAACACCACATCAGAGACAGTAAAACACCACATCAGGGACAGTAAAACACCACATCAGAGACAGTAAAACACCACATCAGAGACAGTAAAACACCACATCAGAGACAGTAAAACACCACATCAGAGACAGTAAAACACCACATCAGGGACAGTAAAACACCACAGTAAAACACCACATCAGGGACAGTGAAACACCACATCAGGGACAGTAAAACACCACAGTAAAACACCACAGTAAAACACCACATCAGGGACAGTGAAACACCACATCAGGGACAGTAAAACACCACAGTAAAACACCACATCAGGGACAGTAAAACACCACATCAGAGACAGTAAAACACCACATCAGGGACAGTAAAACACCACAGTAAACACCACATCAGAGACAGTAAAACACAACATCAGGGACAGTAAAACACCACAGTAAAACACCACATCAGGGACAGTAAAACACCACATCAGAGACAGTAAAACACCACAGTAAAACACCACATCAAAGACAGTAAAACACCACATCAGGGACAGTAAAACACCACAGTAAAACACCACATCAGGGACAGTAAAACACCACATCAGAGACAGTAAAACACCACATCAGGGACAGTAAAACACCACAGTAAAACACCACATCAGAGACAGTAAAACACCACATCAGGGACAGTAAAACACCACAGTAAAACACCACATCAGGGACAGTAAAACACCACATCAGGGACAGTAAAACACCACAGTAAACACCACATCAGAGACAGTAAAACACCACATCAGGGACAGTAAAACACCACAGTAAAACACCACATCAGGGACAGTAAAACACCACATCAGATACAGTAAAACACCACAGTAAAACACCACATCAGAGACAGTAAAACACCACATCAGAGACAGTAAAACACCACATCAGGGACAGTAAAACACCACATCAGGGACAGTAAAACACCACAGTAAAACACCACAGTAAAACACCACATCGGGGACAGTAAAACACCACATCAGAGACAGTAAAACACCACATCAGGGACAGTAAAACACCACATCAGGGACAGTAAAACACCACAGTAAAACACCACATCAGGGACAGTAAAACACCACATCAGAGACAGTAAAACACCACATCAGAGACAGTAAAACACCACATCAGGGACAGTAAAACACCACATCAGGGACAGTAAAACACCACAGTAAAACACCACATCAGGGACAGTAAAACACCACATCAGAGACAGTAAAACACCACATCAGGGACCGTAAAACACCACAGTAAAACACCACATCAGGGACAGTAAAACACCACATCAGGGACAGTAAAACACCACAGTAAACACCACATCAGAGACAGTAAAACACCACATCAGGGACAGTAAAACACCACAGTAAAACACCACATCAGGGACAGTAAAACACCACATCAGATACAGTAAAACACCACAGTAAAACACCACATCAGAGACAGTAAAACACCACATCAGAGACAGTAAAACACCACATCAGGGACAGTAAAACACCACATCAGGGACAGTAAAACACCACAGTAAAACACCACAGTAAAACACCACATCGGGGACAGTAAAACACCACATCAGATACAGTAAAACACCACAGTAAAACAACACATCAGGGACAGTAAAACACCACAGTAAAACACCACATTAGAGACAGTAAAACACCACATCAGAGACAGTAAAACACCAGATCAGGGACAGTAAAACACCACAGTAAAACACCACATCAGGGACAGTAAAACACCACATCAGGGACAGTAAAACACCACAGTAAAACACCACATCAGGGACAGTAAAACACCACAGTAAAACACCACAGTAAAACACCACAGTAAAACACCACATCGGGGACAGTAAAACACCACATCAGATACAGTAAAACACCACAGTAAAACAACACATCAGGGACAGTAAAACACCACAGTAAAACACAACAGTAAAACAACACATCAGGGACAGTAAAACACCACAGTAAAACAACACATCAGGGACAGTAAAACACCACAGTAAAACACAACAGTAAAACACCACATCAGGGACAGTAAAACACCACATTAGAGACAGTAAAACACCACATCAGAGACAGTAAAACACCACATCAGGGACAGTAAAACACCACAGTAAAACACCACATCAGGGACAGTAAAACACCACATCAGGGACAGTAAAACACCACAGTAAAACACCACAGTAAAACACCACATCGGGGACAGTAAAACACCACATCAGATACAGTAAAACACCACAGTAAAACAACACATCAGGGACAGTAAAACACCACATCAGAGACAGTAAAACACCACATCAGGGACAGTAAAACACCACAGTAAAACACCACATCAGGGACAGTAAAACACCACATCGGGGACAGTAAAACACCACATCAGATACAGTAAAACACCACAGTAAAACAACACATCAGGGACAGTAAAACACCACAGTAAAACACAACAGTAAAACACCACATCAGGGACAGTAAAACACAACAATAAAACACCACAGTAAAACACCACATCGGGGACAGTAAAACACCACATCAGGGACAGTAAAACACCACAGTAAAACAACACATCAGGGACAGTAAAACACCACAGTAAAACACAACAGTAAAACACCACATCAGGGACAGTAAAACACAACAATAAAACACCACATCAGGGACAGTAAAACACCACAGTAAAACAACACATCAGGGACAGTAAAACACCACAGTAAAACAACACATCAGGGACAGTAAAACACCACAGTAAAACACCACATCAGGGACAGTAAAACACCACACTCAGTATTTTACTCTTCTAATGGTGTTTAAAGCTTGTAACTTCGGTTCTTCTCTTTCAGCGAGTGCTGTTATTTCTGTGGTGTTCCTCAAGGAAACGTTACGTGCTTCAGATATCCTCGGTGAGATCAGATTCATATTATTAATGTCTCAAATTCTTGTCTTCTATTGTTATACTGTAAAATAATGAAATTCAAAGTTATATTACAAAGTATAAAGACTGGGGAGAGTTTGCAACATTGACAATTCCAGTATTGAGCTACAAAGATCATACACACACACACACACACACACAATCGGTCCTGTGTGATGTTAATTCAGTAGATTGAAGGATCACTGAAGAATATCAATAGGAAACGAGACCTGCCTTCCACAAACCAACACTGGATTCATAACGTAACATGAACGTAAACACACGATTGACGGTCTTGTAATAAAGCAGTTTCGTTCACAGGAGGAGCTTTAGCTCTGATCGGCACCTACTTTCTGGTGACCTTTGCCCCTCACTCGTCCCCTCATGTGACGGCCAACATGGTGGAGCGCTCGCTGGTCAGCTGGCTCTTCCTCATCTACTTCGTGAGTTTCATCTCATCATACTTCGATACGACCAAGAAACCATTGGAAAATTAACACAAACACAACTGTGATATAAATGCTGTGGGCTTGAGGAGTGTTTTATCCGTCTCTCTGCAGTCGTTCGAAGCGATTCTCTTTGCTGTCCTGATGTATCTGTACAAGTGCAGGAACATGAAGCACATCGTGATCATCATGGTCATGGTGGCGTTACTCGGTGAGAACGCATTCTGCTCTCGTTATATACGTATGAGACTGAAGATGATGTGTCTGGTTCCTTGCATTAGAGCTTGAGATCCAACAGAAGCTGGTTTAACCCTCTGGTGCGAACATTTTTTACTTCATTGAATGGTACGAAACTTCGTAAAGGTTTTGGCACTATGCGATGTGAACACAAAAAAATCACGGACATGATTCGAACAGGTTAAATGGTCCTGTAAAAAATAGTCACACTTGTGCTCCTCGCGGTCAGAAACGAGCGCATTGGAAATGAATGAGTTTCCTCTAGTGGACGCGTTTGGAACTGCAGCCAAACACACTCTCACTGAAAGATCATTTACTGAGATATCAGCTTCACATTTGGAACACAACTTGTTTAGATTTATGGCTTTGCTTTTCTCACAGTTTTAGAGTAAAACGTGTTTTTGAAAATATATATTTCATATACAACTAGAAAATAGTATATTACTGCATTTTGAATAACAATAAACGTAAAATTCTGTAACTTTTTTCACTTCAGCAATAATCTGCCAAGTGTCGTCTTTGAAAAGAGATCAAACTTTAGTCTGTTGCTCTAAATTAAATTTTCAAAATATTAAACAAAAAACATTATCAAACTAAAATATAGTACATTCATTTCATTGAAATAATAAAACAAAATGGGTAATTTTTGACCGACACACGAAGAGAACCAGAGAAGTATCCAGATATTATCATTTAAAACAAAAAAATCCAAATCCTCTCCTTTAATATTTCCTAGTTTTGACATAGAAACACTGTCCTGATCCTTATGCACGGAACAGTGATGGTGTGTGTGTTTGTGTGTGTGTGTGTGTGTGTGTGTGTGTGTGTGTGTTGCAGCGTCGGTGACGGTGATCTCGGTGAAGGCCGTTTCAGGAATGATCACGGAGACGATCCGAGGAAGTCACTTACAGCTCACCTATCCCATCTTCTACATCATGTTCATTATCATGATCACGTCCTGCGCCTTCCAGATCAAGTGCGTCATACACTCACACAGACACACACACACACTCACACAGACACACAGACACTCACACACACACATACACACACACACTCACACACACACACACACACACATACGCTTAATCCCGCTCGTCTCTTCGATCACCTCAGGGTTAGATATACACACACACACACATACGCTTAATCCCGCTCGTCTCTTTGATCACCTCAGGGTTAGATATACATACACATACACACACACACACACACACACACACACACACGCTTAATCCCGCTCGTCTCTTCGATCACCTCAGGATTAGATATACACACACACACACATACGCTTAATCCCGCTCGTCTCTTTGATCACCTCAGGGTTAGATATACATACACATACA
>JAULUF010000019.1:17415000-17420000 GCA_031834385.1 Semotilus atromaculatus | reverse complement strand
GATCTGGATACGGCCCGAATCCGGCTGACTACATCATGTGTTGTGGTCGTGTCCAGGCGCAGGTCCTCCATCTGATCTGGATCCGGCCCGGATCCGGCTGACTACATCATGTGTTGTGGTCGTGTCCAGGCTCAGGTCCTCCATCTGATCTGGATACGGCCCGAATCCGGCTGACTACATCATGCGTTGTGGTCGTGTCTAAGCTCAGGTCCTCCATCTGATCTGGATACGGCCCGAAATCCGGCTGACTACATAATGCGTTGTGGTCGTGTCTAAGCTCAAGGCAAGGCAAGGCAAGGCAAGGCAAGGCAAGTTTATTTATATAGCACATTTCATACACAGTGGTAATTCAAAGTGCTTTACATAGAAGAAATTTAAAATAATCAAAAGAAATATGAATAATTAAAACAGTTTAGAATAAAGAAATTAAAACAATCAACAGAAATAAGAATAATTAAAACAGTTTAGAATAAAAAATTAAATAAAATACAGTTCAAACAGTCGGACACATACAGTGGCACAGTGCTCATTCAGTAAATGCAAAACTAAACAGATGTGTTTTCAGTCTGGATTTGAATGTGACTACTGTAGGAGCACATCTGATCTCTTCTGGAAGCTGGTTCCAGCTGCGGCTGGCATAGTAGCTAAAAGCGGACTCTCCTTGTTTAGAGTGAACCCTTGGTATTTCTAGCTGACGTGATCCTAATGATCTGAGTGATCTGTTGGGTTTATATTCAGTGAGCATATCTGCAATATATTGAGGTCCTAGGCCATTGAATGATTTATATACCAGTAATAATACTTTAAAATCAATCCTAAATGTAACTGGGAGCCAGTGTAAAGACCTGAGGACTGGCGTGATGTGTTCATATTTTCTTGTTCTGCTCAGAATCCTGGCAGCAGCGTTCTGTATGAGCTGCAACTGTCTTATGGTCTTTTTGGGAAGGCCAGTGAGGAGTCCATTACAGTAATCCACCCTGCTGGTGATGAAAGCATGCACTAGTTTCTCTAAGTCTTGACTGGAAACAAAGCATCTAATTCTTGCAATATTTTTCAGATGATAATATGCTGATTTAGTTATTGCTTTGACATGACTACTGAAACTAAGGTCTGATTCTAGAGACACACCAAGATTCCTGACTTGATTTTTAGTTGTTAGACCCCTAGAGTGAAGGTATGCATTCACCTTGAGAACTTCATCTTTGTTTCCAAACGCAATGACTTCAGTTTTGTCTTTGTTTAACTGAAGAAAATTTTGGCACATCCAACTGTTGACTTCATCAATGCATTGGCACAGGGAGTCAATGGGGCTGTAGTCGTTAGGCGATAGGGCTAAGTAGAGCTGTGTGTCATCTGCATAGCTGTGGTAAGAGATTTGATTCTTTCTTATTATTTGGCTCATTGGGAGCATGTACAGGTTGAATAGGAGTGGTGCAAGAATTGAGCCTTGAGGGACTCCGCATGTCATGGACGTCCACTCAGACTTATGGTCTCCTATACTCAGATAGTAACCTCTCCCTTCTAAGTATGACCTGAACCATTTTAGGACTATCCCAGAAAGCCCCACCCAGTTTTCCAGTCTGTCAAGAAGTATGTTGTGATCGACAGTGTCAAATGCAGCACTGAGGTCGAGTAGTACCAGCACTGATAATTTGCCTTTATCAGTATTTAAGCGAATATCGTTTATTATCTTTATGAGCGCTGTCTCTGTGCTGTGATGCGATCGGAAACCAGATTGAAAATTGTCAAAGTGTCCATTCGAGCTTAAGAATTTGTTCAGCTGATTGAAGACAACTTTTTCAATGACCTTGCCTATGAAAGGAAGATTTGAGATCGGTCTATAGTTGCTTAATATAGTCTTATCCAGATTTCTCTTTTTTAGGAGGGGTTTGACAACTGCAGTTTTTAGGGAGTTTGGAAAACTCCCAGAGAGAAGTGAAGCATTTACCATTTCTAGAAGATCTGCTTTTAAGCTGTTTAACACACTTTTGAAGAAAGATGTGGGGAGTGTGTCAAGGGCGCAGGTTGATGTTTTAAGGTGCTGTACGATTTCTTCTAAAATTTTGCAATCAATTTCTTTAAAATCAGACATAGTGACTACTTTCTCAGGTTGTGGTCTGATCTGTCTGACCCCAGTGCAACTCAAGGATGTGCTGATCACCTTTCTGATATTATTAATTTTCTCAGAGAAGAAACAAGCAAACTCCCTGCACTTGCTGTCTGAGAGCATTTCACTGGGAATCTGGCTTGGGGGGTTTGTCAGTCTCTCTACAGTAGCAAAAAGAGTGCGTGTGTTGTTTAAGTTGCTGTTTATAATATTTGAGAAGAAAGTCTGTCTAGCTTTGCCTAGTTCCATATTGAAAGCATGAATGCTGTCTTTGTAGATGTTATAATGGACTACAAGTTTTGTCTTCCGCCACATGCGCTCTGTTTTTCTGCATTTTCTTTTCATATTTTGCACTGCTGTTGAGTTTCTCCAAGGTGCTTTTTGTCTACCACTCTTCCTGACTTTCACTGGAGCAATGTCATCAATTACACCTTTAACTTTTGAGTTAAAAGAATCAAGGAGAAAATCAACCGAGTCAGCAGATATGCTTGGTGTTAAAGATATAGCCTTCATAAATAGCACACTAGTGTTCTCATTTAAGCATCTCTTCTTGACAGACACAGACCTAGCTTCAATTGCAGGAGAGATCAATATATCAAAGAAAACACAGAAATGATCAGACAGTGCTACATCCTTAATAACAATTGATGAAATGTTTAGACCCTTACTGATAAGTAAATCTAGAGTGTGTCCATGATTGTGTGTCGGTCCATGTACATGCTGAAACAGATCAAAAGTTTTTAAAACAGTTTTGATTTCTTTTGCCATATTGGTTTCTGCATTATCTATGTGAATGTTAAAATCTCCAGCAATAGCTAAACAGTCAAACTCTGAGGAAATTGTTGATAGCAGTTCTCCATCTGATCTGGATACGGCCCGAAATCCGGCTGACTACATCATGTGTTGTGGTCGTGTCTAAGCTCAGGTCCTCCATCTGATCTGGATACGGCCCGAAATCCGGCTGACTACATCATGTGTTGTGGTCGTGTCTAAGCTCAGGTCCTCCATCTGATCTGGATACGGCCCGGATCCGGCTGACTACATCATGCGTTGTGGTCGTGTCTAAGCTCAGGTCCTCCATCTGATCTGGATACAGCCCGAATCCGGCTGACTACATCATGCGTTGTGGTCGTGTCTAGGCGCAGGTCCTCCATCTGATCTGGATACGGCCCGGATCCGGCTGACTACATCATGCGTTGTGGTCGTGTCTAGGCTCAGGTCCTCCATCTGATCTGGATACGGCCCGGATCCGGCTGACTACATCATGCGTTGTGGTCGTGTCTAGACGCAGGTCCTCCATCTGATCTGGATACGGCCCGGATCCGGCTGACTACATCATGCGTTGTGGTCGTGTCTAGGCGCAGGTCCTCCATCTGATCTGGATACGGCCCGGATCCGGCTGACTACATCATGTGTTGTGGTCGTGTCTAGGCTCAGGTCCTCCATCTGATCTGGATACGGCCCGGATCCGGCTGACTACATCATGCGTTGTGGTCGTGTCTAGGCGCAGGTCCTCCATCTGATCTGGATACGGCCCGGATCCGGCTGACTACATCATGTGTTGTGGTCGTGTCTAGGCTCAGGTCCTCCATCTGATCTGGATACGGCCCGGATCCGGCTGACTACATCATGCGTTGTGGTCGTGTCTAGGCGCAGGTCCTCCATCTGGTCTGGATACGGCCCGGATCCGGCTGACTACATCATGCGTTGTGGTCGTGTCTAAGCTCAGGTCCTCTATCTGATCTGGATACGGCCCGGATACGGCTGACTACATCATGCGTTGTGGTCGTGTCTAAGCGCAGGTCCACCATCTGATCTGGATACGGCCCGGATCCAGCTGACTACATCATGCGTTGTGGTCGTGTCTAAGCTCAGGTCCTCCATCTGATCTGGATACGGCCCGGATCCGGCTGACTACATCATGTGTTGTGGTCGTGTCTAGGCTCAGGTCCTCCATCTGATCTGGATACAGCCCGGATCCGGCTGACTACATCATGCGTTGTGGTCGTGTCTAGGCGCAGGTCCTCCATCTGATCTGGATACGGCCCGGATCTGGCTGACTACATCATGTGTTGTGGTCGTGTCTAGGCTCAGGTCCTCCATCTGATCTGGATATGGCCCGGATCCGGCTGACTACATCATGCGTTGTGGTCGTGTCTAGGCGCAGGTCCTCCATCTGGTCTGGATACGGCCCGGATCCGGCTGACTACATCATGCGTTGTGGTCGTGTCTAAGCTCAGGTCCTCTATCTGATCTGGATACGGCCCGGATACGGCTGACTACATCATGCGTTGTGGTCGTGTCTAAGCGCAGGTCCACCATCTGATCTGGATACGGCCCGGATCCGGCTGACTACATCATGCGTTGTGGTCGTGTCTAAGCTCAGGTCCTCCATCTGGTCTGGATACGGCCCGGATCCGGCTGACTATATCATGTGTTGTGGTCGTGTCTAGGCTCAGGTCCTCCATCTGATCTGGATATGGCCCGGATCCGGCTGACTACATCATGCGTTGTGGTCGTGTCTAGGCGCAGGTCCTCCATCTGGTTTGGATACGGCCCGGATCCGGCTGACTACATCATGCGTTGTGGTCGTGTCTAAGCTCAGGTCCTCTATCTGATCTGGATACGGTCCGGATCCGGCTGACTACATCATGCGTTGTGGTCGTGTCTAGGCTCAGGTCCTCCATCTGATCTGGATACGGCCCGGATCCGGCTGACTACATCATGCGTTGTGGTCGTGTCTAGGCTCAGGTCCTCCATCTGATCTGGATACGGCCCGGATCCGGCTGACTACATCATGCGTTGTGGTCGTGTCTAGGCGCAGGTCCTCCATCTGGTCTGGATACGGCCCGGATCCGGCTGACTACAACATGCGTTGTGGTCGTGTATAGGC
>JAULUF010000019.1:17387500-17410000 GCA_031834385.1 Semotilus atromaculatus | reverse complement strand
TTCTGAGATCACACACACACACACACACACACAAACACACACACAAACACCTGAAGGGGGTTTATTCTGATCACACACACACACCTGAAGGGGGTTTATTCTGATCACACACACACATACGGCATACAGTCATAGCATTTATTACACAGCATTTCAGCACATAAGTCATAGGGGTCAGACTGACCTCAGGACAGTGAACGGGGTCTCGTCTCGGGGGCGGGCCGTGTCCTGGCTCAGACTCACTAGCTCCTCCCACTCCTCCGTCAGCTGTTGCCAGGGGCAACGGAACGGCGCCAAGCAGCCGTGTTTGATGTAGTTGGTGCGTTTAGATGGAGGACGTCTGAAAGCAGCGAAAAGTGATTCTCTATTGTATCATGGACACACAAAAAAACAAAAACAACATTTCTCAACATTTCCCATCCCACCTTTTGAACTTTTCCAGAAGCTCCAGCTCCTGCTCGGATTGGAAGCGCTCTCCTGCAGGGCAGTCTGGGTAATCGTGAGGGAAGTGAGGCTGACCCATGAACTGGGAGTGTTTGACACTCATGTGGAGGCCGCCGACTCGAACGCCACGGTACACCTGAAAACAACACATCTGCCATTACACAAAACAACTGTTGATTAAAATGCTAAATTTGATATTACATTGTGTGTAAATGAATAAGTTTGGACGTGGTGCTGAATCCCAAAGCATAGGACAATAGAGACGCCAGAATAACAATATTCATGATTCTGAAGCTGAAAATAAAGAATTATTTTTAATGAATACGCTTGATCTCTGTCACTGACTAGATATATGTAAAATAATGTAGGACACTTTTACTGGTAACATCAGATCTGGCATCATCAGGACACACACATATTCCCCCATCGCATTATTATACATTATATATAGTAGTTTAAGGTAGTACTGACACTAAAACTAATTTTTATTTCTATACACGATTTATATTGTTGAGTCTGATCTCTAATAAACAGAGTCTGATCCCTTATAAACAGTCTGATCCCTTAGTCTGATCTCTTATAAACAGAGTCTGATCTCTTATAAACAGAGTCTGATCTCTTATAAACAGAGTCTGATCTCTTATAAACAGTCTGATCTCTTATAAACAGAGTCTGATCTCTTATAAACAGAGTCTGATCTCTTATAAACAGAGTCTGATCTCTAATAAACAGAGTCTGATCCCTTATAAACAGTCTGATCCCTTAGTCTGATCTCTTATAAACAGAGTCTGATCTCTTATAAACAGAGTCTGATCTCTTATAAACAGAGTCTGATCTCTTATAAACAGTCTGATCACTTATAAACAGAGTCTGATCTCTTATAAACAGAGTCTGATCTCTTATAAACAGAGTCTGATCACTTATAAACAGAGTCTGATCACTTATAAACAGAGTCTGATCTCTTATAAACAGAGTCTGATCTCTTATAAACAGAGTCTGATCTCTTATAAACAGAGTCTGATCTCTTATAAACAGAGTCTGATCACTTATAAACAGAGTCTGATCTCTTATAAACAGAGTCTGATCACTTATAAACAGAGTCTGATCTCTTATAAACAGAGTCTTTATAAACAGAGTCTGATCTCTTATAAACAGAGTCTGATCACTTATAAACAGAGTCTGATCTCTTATAAACAGAGTCTGATCTCTTATAAACAGAGTCTGATCTCTTATAAACAGAGTCTGATCACTTATAAACAGAGTCTGATCACTTATAAACAGAGTCTGATCACTTATAAACAGAGTCTGATCACTTGTTATAAACAGAGTCTGATCACTTATAAACAGAGTCTGATCACTTATAAACAGAGTCTGATCTCTTATAAACAGAGTCTGATCTCTTATAAACAGAGTCTGATCTCTTATAAACAGAGTCTGATCACTTATAAACAGAGTCTGATCACTTATAAACCAACAACTTCCCTTTGTTTTCACTTTTCAAACATTTTTGTCGACTGCACACTTTTTTTGCCGTCTTATGTCCCTGTTGAAAGGTTTCATGGGTCCTGCTCGAGAAACACTGACCAAAGCCTCTTTAACAAGCATAAACAAACAATTACTGTAAAATACTGTTGATTTTTATCACGCCTACAGAACATCTGCTCATTTCTCAAACCATGAATACAGGCTTTCCTCCACTAGCTGTAACAGTCCATCACTCCAGCTCCACAACACAGAGCAACAGGGCCGTTCAAACAAATACATACAAGTTTTGAAATACTATACCAATACATTAGGAAAATTATTGACCCAATTTTACAATGTATGAAACTGTTATTTGACACCGTCTCTGGCGTCTTTACACTCGTTTAACGAAGACAAGTCTGTGAGGAAGCGTGAGACGCACCAGCGGGACCCAGAAGGCCATTCCCCATCCCTTGGGAAGCAGCAGATCCCAGCCGGAGCCCCAGTGCCGACGCTCCTCTCCACACACTCGCCCCGCATGATGGACCAGCAGAACCGGCACAGCAGAAGAAGAGGAGAGGCGGGAGCCGGGAACCAGCAGACCAGTCCTCCTGCGGTTCAGCTCCTGACACACACACACACACACACACACAATATTATTGATCTCCTGCATTGACAGCATTATATGTGAACTGAACTGAGCTGGACGATGACTTCACGGTTTTCTCCAGAGCGGCTTTATATATAAATGAACTAAATGAATAACTTTTTTACAACAACAATGAACCATCAGTGAACTTACTGGAACAGTGAACAGCTGGACTGTGATGCTATATTCTTGTCCTGTTACCTCATGCGTGTGTCTCGTGAGTGTGTGTGTCTCTCATGTGTGTGTGTGTGTGTGTGTCTCGAGTGGCTACCTGATCCGACAGCCGGTCGCGTGTCACACACTCTCGAATCGACTCGTCCCACAGCGAGCTCTGACTGCAGTGAGCCGCCACTCCTCTGAGTCTCAGATCCCTCACACCATCCTCCTCTGTGTGAGAAACACACACACACACATCATGACAGTCTGCTGTGTGTGTGTGTGTGTGTGTGTGTGTGTGTTTGTGACATGACAACACACACATTCATCATGACAGTCTGATATGTGTGTGTGTGTGTGTGAGTGAGAGAGTGTGAGTGTGTGAGAGAGAGAGAGAGAGAGAGAGTGTGTGACATGACAGCACACACATTCATCATGACAGTCTGATATGTGTGTGTGTGTGTGTGTGTGCGCGTGTGAGTGAGTGAGAGTGAGAGAGAGTGTGTGAGAGAGAGAGAGAGAGAGAGAGAGAGAGAGGGAGAGAAAGTGTGTGTGACATGACAGCACACACATTCATCATGACAGTCTGCTACTGCGCGTGTGTGTATAAGAGTGTGAGGCCCTGCCAGGATTCGAACCTGGTTACTCTGCATGGAGGCGCAGAGGCTCCCGGAGCTCAGGGTCATATATACACACACACACGCGCGCGCGCGCACACACACACACACACTAACCCGACCCCTAAACATAACCATCACACACACACACACACGCGCGCGCGCGCGCACACACACACACTAACCCGACCCCTAAACATAACCATCACACACACACACACGCGCACACTAACTCAACCCCTAAACATAACCATCACACACACACACACACACACACACACGGGCACACTAACCCGACCCCTAAACATAACCATCACACACACACACACACGCGCGCGCGCGCGCGCACACACACACTAACCCGACCCCTAAACATAACCATCACACACACACACACGCGCACACTAACCCGACCCCTAAACATAACCATCACACACACACACACACACACACACACACACACACACACACACACACACACACGGGCACACTAACCCGACCCCTAAACATAACCATCACACACATGCACACCTGTGCCTGGCTGTAGATCAGGTACAGTTTTTCCACGTTTCTGAGGTAAAGTCAGTCTGGGATCATCAACTGTCAGTCCCAACACACAGCCTGCTGGGAGCTCAGCTGTGGAACACACTCCTGTAAAACACACACACACCATCAGACATCCACCGCCTCCTCATCACGGAGTCACATGACCTCAGTCTTCACCTCTCAGCAGCTGGAAAGTGTGTGTCTGTTGCTGATGGAGGCTTTCGGGCTCACCACTCAACATCTACAGGAACCAGAGAGAATCATCAGCCAATCACTGAGCCAATCACAGCGCAAGAGTGTGATGTCATCAGAATCTCTCACCTCACTGGCTGGACGGAGTGTGTCTGTGAGCACCGTGTGAGCCAGCGGACCAATCAGGCGAAAGCGCACAATCTCCATGGTGAGGTCACTAAACAGGATATGATGAATGATCACATTAAACACCTCTGGTAACAGCTCACTATAATTCTAATGTAGAAACACATTTTCTGCACTATAATTCTGCTATTAGGCTGCTGTCACTTTAAGACCGTATAAACTGACACACATGCGGTTTGTCTGTTCACTGATGACAGAACCGAGAGAACACTTGCAGAGACGTCACTTAGACATAATTATGTGTTTGTGTGTCCGTTCAGGGGCGAGAGAACGCAGAAGAAGAACCAGTTCAGTGTTCTCTCTCTCTCTGCGCGTGAGTGTGTGTGTGCACATGAGTGTATATGTGTGTGTGCGTGAGTGCGCGTGAGTGTGTGCGCGTGAGTGTGTGTGTGTGCGTGCGTGTGCTTGAGTGTGTGTGTGAGTGTGCGCGTGAGTGTGTGTGTGTGTGTGTGTGTGTGTGTGTGAGTGTGTGAGCGCGCGTGTGTGTGATCATCGACCTGATGGTGATGTGTGTGTCGGTGGACTCCCAGCACACTGGAGCACCAGCGGGTCGAGTCCCGTCTCCCAGGAGCTTCTTGAAGGGAGGACCGGTGTCGCCTCCATCCCTCTTCCTCTTCCTCCCTGCAGGATCCGCTTCAGGATGAAGATCCTCAGACACGGACACGGCCTGAGAACACCGACACACCAGCAGCAGCTCCGACAGCACGTCCTGTCACATGACCAGAGAACACAAGCCGTAAGAACACCAAACCCAGCGGCACATGATCACACCACATTCAGCTTTCATCAACACACTCATCAAAACAAAAACAACACACACATCCTCCTCTGTTGGAGTCGAGAGTATAAGTTCATTTTTGATGTTATCGTTATCGGCCTGAAAAGTGAATTAGGCCGATATATGAAAGCCGATAAATAATGTATTATTTCCTTCAGATGCGCACTGTTCACCATGATGGTTTTGAATTGCATGAAATAAGATTATTGGAATCACACATTTTTATTTCATAACAAGCATCCGATTCCTGACCTCAAGGTTTCGATTCCCAACCCTAGACAGGATGTCCACTGAGTGAACTAACAATGAATACTGTCCTTCAAGACTGTGCTGTGCGAACACACGCGTGCAACATGTTGCTCCACCATTCACATCAGCACAGTGGAGTAGTGTTTCTGGGTTAAATGTTTGACCTGTTTGAGTGCCGGGTGGAGCCAGATCCACAGCTGTCTGTGAGAGACGTCGGGGGCCCGGGGCCTCCACAGGAACTCAGCTGGACCCAGAGATCCCTGAGGAAACCGATCCGCTTTATACAGCTGAAGGATTCCCTGCCGCGCACCGGAGAGAAACGACACCGCTGCAAACGTGCGACCTAGAACACACAACAGTGTCCAGTGAACTACACAACACTCTCACACACACTCACACACACTCACACACTCACACACACACACACTCTCACACACACTCTCACACACACTCTCACACACACTCTCACACTGACTCACTTTCACTCTCACCTGTTTGTTTGTTGGTGAGACGAGCTAGTGCTCTCAGTATCTGATCTTCAGATCCCCGGAGCTCCAGGCAGCAGAAATATGACAAATCCTGAGAGGGAGACACACACACACACACACACACACACACACACTCCAGTAAACAAAAGCTTTTCAGTGCAATTTACACACAATTCATCACAGAGTCAACAATAGTGTCCGGCGAAACCTGAGCAGAACAGCAGCGTCTGCTGACGCCCTCAGAGGAAATCACGTTTATTTAGTACGTTTTTCTTTAAGAATTGAATAAATGGCGAGTTCCTTGCGGTCAGTCGGTGAAGCTGATAATAAAGTGAAGCTTTACAATATAATAAGGAACCGGATTGCTAATGATGTCATAAGTTGTGCGTGTGTGCAAGCGCTCAGCATGAGTGAGTGAGTGTGTGTGTGTGTGTGTGTGTGTGCGTGTGTGTGTGTGTGTGTGTGTGTGTAAGCGCTCAGCATGAGTATGAGAGTGTGTGTGTGTGTGTGTGTGTGTGAGAGAAAGTGCTCAGCATGAGTGAGTGAGTGCGTGCGTGCGTGTAATCGCTCAGCATGAGTGAGTGTGTGTGTGTATGTGTGTGTGTGTGTGTGTGTGTGTGTGAAAGCGCTCAGCGTGAGTGAGTGTGTGTGTAAGCGCTCAGCATGAGTGACTGAGTGTGTGTGTGTGTGTGTGTGTGAAAGCGCTCAGCGTAAGTGAGTGTGTGTGTGTAAGCGCTCAGCATGAGTGTGTGTGTGTGTGTGTGTGTGTGTGTGTGTGTGTAAGCGCTCAGCATGAGTGAGTGTGTGTGTGTGTGTGTAAGTGCTCAGCATGAGTGAGTGTGTGTGTGTGTGTGTAAGTGCTCAGCATGAGTGAGTGTGTATGTACGCGCTCAGCGTGAGTGAGTGTGTGTGTGTAAGCGCTCAGCATGAGTGAGTGTGTGTGTGTGTGTGTGTGTGTGTAAGTGCTCAGCATGAGTGAGTGAGAGTGTGTGAGTAAGCGCTCAGCATGAGTGTGTGTGTGTAAGCGCTCAGCATGAGTGAGTGTGTGTGTGTGCTCTCAGCACTCGCTCAGATCGAGAGCGTCTGGTGTTTGTGATGAACAATAGTAGATGTCGTGAGCAGAAGTGAGTGTTTCTAAAAGCCAGTTTTCATGTAGTTCATTACGCTGTGTGTTGAAGTGTGTTTTCTCAGGTTACTGATGCACAAACACAGTTTTATGCACTATTGTAACCTCTGTTTTATATTTGCTCATTGCGCTCGCTTGCGCCCTCTTGTGGACACAGGACACAATACACAAATTTTTCCCTCTAACATAGGATTGCCTTTAGAATTTGAATATAATTCAAATTTTACTAATATTTAAGAAAAAAATTTGAAATTAGCTTTTCAGACATTTTGACAGCCCTACGAGGTCCGTCTGTAAAATATCTTGTGTGAGTAACACAGTAGCCAGTTCACTGCACAGTCCTGACCCACACACAGAAGTCCTGTGATTTTGTATGTACATTTCTGAAATGCATAACTTAGACAGCCTCCTCTGATAACAGATCACTGTAAATGGTAACATGAACATTTACTGTAAAGCTGCTTTGAAATGGTGTGAGTTGGACACACACCTGCAGCAGGGCATGTGTGTTCATGGCTCTGTAGCTGGCTCTGAAGCTCTTGGCCGTGGGTGTGTGCGGCACACAGAAGCTCCAGGTCTTCAGCATGCGGAAGCGTTTGGTGTGCCAGATGTGCGTCTCCAGCCAGCGGTTCTTCTTCTGTCTGCGGTTGAACTCCAGCAACAGGTTCCCGTGTCTCCGGCGCGCTCGCCGACTCCGGCTCTTCGGCACCGGCTTCTTCTGCTGGTCTGGTGCGCCCTGACTGCGCTCCGCCTGCACACACAAACACACGCACACACACACACACACACACACACACGCACGCACACACACACACACACACGCACACACACACACACACACAAACACACGCACACACACACACACACACACACGCACGCACACACACACACGCACGCACACACACACACACACACGCACGCACACACACACACACACGCACGCACACACACAGCACTGAGTGACCTGTGACCTCAGCAGAGTTCTGAATATATAAGTCCACTAAAGGAGGGAGAGCGTTTCACATGTCTCTAATCTCTTATTAAAGATGCTTCTCTTCAGCCTAGCATTCCTATGATGCATCTGCTAACCTTATACTGCTATATCAGATCAAATACACATGATTATTCTTGCTTGATGTTATGAACCGTAGCTATGCTAATTATTTTCTCTTTGCTTCGGTTTCATCTGGGACGCCCATCCTGAGGCACTGCCAGATCCAGTTATGAAGAGCTCAGGCCGACACGCTCAGCTTTTATCCACAGCCACTCCCAGAGCAACAGCGAAACCAACAACAGGACAACATGTAAGTGCTGTGACCCTTCCCAGCTAAGTCTCACGCAGTAAACTTCTGTTTTTAAAGATAGATATAGAAGTGTAGCTGTGCAGTACCAGGCGTAGCGCGCCCTCGCGCAGGCGTGCCGGCAGCCTCTTGCAGTCGTGGCTCATGGCGCGCCGGCGCATGTGTTTGGGCAGGGCGGTGAACACGTGGCAGCTCGCGGCGGGTCTGCTGACGGCCTTCAGCATGGCGTTCACTTCAGCCGCGCGAGCTTTAGCGAAGTACGAGGCTGAGACACAATCAAACAACTTCCATTATTAAAGTCTCTGTAGGCAATCATTTAATCGCTTAAAACTCGTGTTTTCCCCAAAATTACACATTTAAATGTTTTTTCCTTGAAAAAAATTATTCGTGCCTTAAAATAGCTTGATTGTAACCCGACACTAGGGGTGGGTGCATGGCAAAAATATCATATCACGATTTTAAAATTATTCTTTTGTGCATGTTGGTTTTACGTGACTGAACATTACAGCCAAACTAATGTCCCTATTTTAAAAACAAAGCCTTACATGGTAACAATATATAAAATAAAAAAGAACGGCAGACATTTAGGCCAAAGTGGCGAAGATAAAACTTTTTTTTTTTTTTTTTGGATTAAAAAATTAGAACAAAGATAAATTACATATACACAACATAATATACAAATTAAATGTTTTTAGTATTTAAAGATGCCATGTGTAAGAATTGAGGTAAAAATATTAAAAAAATGAGCTACACGTATCAAAAGAATGAGAAGAAATAAGTGCGATGATGTCATTAAAAAAATGACAAGTTATAGTGATGCAGAGATATCAACCTGAATTAGCATGCTAAATTACTAGCCCCGGCCCGACAGGTGTCATAATACCAGTTTCGGCCATGGGAGGCGGTATGCGGTCTCTTGTCATAACCACCAGCCAAACTGCAATACACGAATAACTCGCACGGCTTGTGGGCGTACTCGAACCTGATGTCAATCGTGTGGAAAGTACAGCCCACTACAACATGTCAGTTCAGGGAAGAGAGCGGAAGAATGGCTGAAGCCCTTGGCAAGAGACCCTTACCTCACGCATTGGCCGTGAGACACACGGATTTGATTGGTTTTAAACGCTCACACGCCACACCCCGATGTCTCACGCTGAAGTGTCAACCCGGTCGGTCAAATGCCTGAAAGATGAGTGTATCTATAGATCTCCCTGTTGAGCCACTCGTGATCGACTATTTATACCGCAAATTAGTTCAAATCTCCCGGAGTCTAGAGCGAGCGTGCGTGCGAGACAGAGACGGCTCCAAACCGCGTAGCGCGCGCACGGCAGAGAGGGAGAGTGAGCGAGAGACCTTGCGTGTGCAGAGAGCCCCCCGGGCACACCCGAACTTGCAACATTTCTTTTGGATTGGTAAGTAAGATGCTGTTAGTATTTCGCTAGAAGTTTGTTTTATATGTTTGTGTAGTTTTTTCGGAAAGTTATAACATAGAAATGTATCGAAGGCTGTTCGATAAAAGTGCTAATGTTAGCGATGGCTAACCGTACACATATAACGTTATAGCAAAATACTCTCTATAGCTCTTTTTTTCTTGCCAACTACGTGACCTATATTATGTTTATTAAATGGCTTTCCTGAGGTAAATCTGACATATTTGTTCTCCAGCTATGTTATTGACCTCTGCACGCTGATAAAAAAAAATGATTTATTGTTTATTTATTGAATTTATTGTTTGAATTGCGTAATAAAATTGACAGAATCTGAGAGCTGAGATTTTTTTATATCAGAACTAACCTCTGCCTAGTCTGTCGGTCTCCGTGTCCTCTTTGCTTTGCAATTTTTCTGTGCGTGAGAAAATTGATGTGTGGCGTGAGAGCGTGTGAAAAGTGTAAATTGCGTGTCTCACGGTGAATTCGTGAGAGTTGGCAGCTCTGAATGGCGCTCGCTTGGTCAACATCAGCGAATGCTGTCTGTCAAATTAATGTAATTCAAACTAACAATAAAAATGTAATATGAACAAAACGAATATGAACATATTCACTGGTAAAGGTGAACGGGAGTAGCTTGAAGATGTCATATTTAAAAATCAATTGACATCAACCAACATTCCTCTGGAGTCAAAACGTCCTCTATTAGGAGTTGGCTCGGCTTCGGCTCTAGGGTCGTTGTGAAGGGAGGGGCGGAGCCATAGACCGTAGGGGCGGAGCCATAGACCGTAGGGGCGGAGCCATAGACTGTAGGGGCGGAGCCATAGACTGTAGGGGCGGAGCATAGAGAGTATGCCGTTTCTCGTTTGTTACTCTAGAGTAGACCAACTCACTTTCTGGAGGTATACTGCCCCCAACTGGTATGGAATGTGGAGTATGAATTGATTTTTTGACGGACATTACACAAGGCACCTTTAACAGTAGCATTCAAGAAAGAAATTAAATAAACAAATATAAAAAACACTTCACTGTATAAATTATACATTGGTTCTTATATAAACTAATATTAAGGGTTATTTGAGGTACTATAACAGTGGGTGATTTTCTCTTAATTTTTGTTGTTTTATTAACATTAAAGCGATAGTCATTCTATAATTATGAGTGTTTATGATTACCTGTGATGTATTTGGGCAGATCTTGACTGTAACCATGACCCCCAGCCTGATGACCTCTGACCCAGCCACACACCTGTGACCCCTGACCTCTCCCGGCACCACGACCTGTAGAGGAGCGTTCAGTCATTAAACACAGATTGATCACATGATCAAACCGCCTGATTTCAGCGGGACACTCGATCACCTGGGCTCGTGTACGTGACGCTCCTCGGCTGGTTCTTCATCTTCTTTTCTCTCATTCGGTCTTTTGCTCCCGTCATCTGAAACACAGACTCATATCAGCTCAAGTGATACACACACACACCCGTCATAGCATACGTCAGCTCAGCTTTATTACAGCTTTATACAGCACTGATCGTTTCAGAGCAGCTTCACAGTAATAAACTGGAGAATAACAGAATCAATGATGAAACTTCATCAAATATGAGAAGCTTAGATTCAGGAGTGAAGCAGCTCATTATTCAGATCAAATCTGATAGTGTCAGTGCAGTAGATCAATAACATCACTGAATATTAAGAGACCGATACTAGTCCACAACACTACAGATGAAAGCAAAACAATTTACACAATGTGCAGAATAAGCTTACACACACACACACTCTCACAAACAAACACACACACTAACCCTCTCACACACACTCACAAACAAACAAACACACATGTAAAAATGTAAAAAAAATGTAAAAATGCAGCATGTCTCCTGTGATGGGTAGGTTTAGGGACAGGGGCAGTGTGTGTGTGTGTGTGTGTGTGTAAGGGGATAGAATATATAGTTTGTACAGTTTAAAAACCATTACGCCTATGGAATGTCCTCATAAATCACAAAAACAACCCTGTGTGTGTGTGTGTGTGCACTGTCATTTAATATCCATCAAAATGGAGCAAGGAACCGGACGTAAAACTCTACTTTTTTATTTATGTTTCGGTAAATTGCAGCTGTTTTTTTTGCCAGTAAATCTTGTTCATGTTTGCGGTGAAGCTTTGATCTGCGCGTTCCTCTCTTCTGGCGTTTATAGCAGAATAACATTTCTCACACACACTTACCTTGACGCGCAGTTAATCGGGTCAAGTAATTTCCTCTGTTTAATTCGGGTTTATCAGTTTATGTATAAGTTTCCTGATCGAACTGCAGCTCACGCTCTGACAGCCCACGTGCGCAACGTGCGCTTATTTCCGGTTTAGATGATTATGGGAAATGTAGTCCTTTCAGAACAAAGACCCGTTAAAGGGATAGTTCGCCCAAAAATGAACATTCTGTTATCATTTGCTCTTCCTAAAGTTGTTTCAAACCTGTATGAAGTTCTTTGTTCTGCTGAACACAAAAGAAGGTATTATGAGTTTGTAACTAAACAGTCGATGGACCACATTTACTTCCATAGTATTTTTTTTCTTCTATATCTTCCTTTGTGTTCAGCAGAACACAGGGGCGTAGAATTTAGTAGGGACGCTAGGGACGTGTCCCTACCAATATCCAATGACCACTGATTTGTCCCTAGCAATAATTTCATTAAAAAAAAAATAGCCTATAGCCTATATAAAACCACTCTTACAAGAGCGTTATGTGAAAAAGGCGCAATTCCCTTTTCCCCCAATCCTACATCGCTAATCCGATTGGTTTGCTTTTTCTTTCTAACTTGTGAGAGGCTGTCGCTTAATTTGGTTGTGAGGAGCGGCAAAGTTCCTCCGAAACCTAAAGCGGTAAGTGAGGGAGAAATCAACAGCTCTGTGAACAAAAATTCGGGACAAATCGCGTCACATATTGATTCTGGGACAGTGCAGTTTTTTTCAATGTAGGCTATTGCCTATGACAATTGCGGGATAAGTAGCAAACCTAAACTGTGTGTGTGTGCGTGCGTCTTTGTCTCTTTAAAGTGAATTTCGTTTTGTATAAATTGTATCTTAATTTTAATCAATGTTTCATCAACCAGCTAGTTGTCTGGATTTAATAAGAAGCAAATATATATCGCAGAAAGTATAATCAGGACATGGACGCGCCGGCGCGATAGCCTAACTTGCATTGCTCGTGAACTGGAGCTCGTCATGAACCCAAACTCAGAAATATATAGAAAGTTTGAAATGTCTACTTTTAAACAACATCAAACAACAATTCAAAACGAAAATAAACAGATAGCCTAATTCTCTCTTATGTAGCCAAATCCGTATGAAGTGCATTACCGGTAGGCCTATACACGTTCACAATACTGTAAGGTGGCGAGTCAGCATCGTCAACTTAATCTTTTCAGTCAAGAATGACACAGAAAACACTAGTTTATTAATAAACAATTAAAATGTCTCCAATTGCTATATTTGACACATTTTACTTTTGCCGGTTCTTTGTGGCAAGCTTTCTGAGTCCGCTAACTAATCGAATATCGTGACTCCCTTGTACCAGGCAATTTATGGTTGTTCAATAAAGTTCTTGATAAAGAAGAAAAGAAGCTGCTACTGTGCCTATTATTGTAGTATTTATTTTACTGTCTATGTATAGTCGCCTACAGCGCGCCAGGTTTATGCGCATGCTCTAATTTTTCTTCTCGCATTTTTAGTACATGGTTTTGAGTCGGTTTCAGTGGTTTCGTGAGTAGGCTACGCATGTATTTTTCGAGACGCCGCCGTGTTTACGGAATTTTTTTTTAGAACGAGGAAAAAAAAACATTGGATAGGGAAAGCTCTGGCTTCGTGTGGATGTGGCCTTACACTATGAGCAGAGTAAAGTTAATAAGTCTGTTAAACTGCCTCCTTGTCATTATTTGTTATACCGGTAACATTACAGAATTAATTAATTAACATATTAAGGTCAATGTAAAAACCTTAATACATTATCCTATTCATTTAATTTCCTGAATCCTCAGCTTCCGGGCTGTCCCCACCAATCTCAAAATCAAACTTACGCCTCTGGCAGAACAAAATAAAAACGGGAGTGTTGACAGGTATGGACTAATATAATACGTTTTTATTATTTTAACCATACATTTTTTGTAATCCATAATAAACTGTATGTAAGGATGCATCACACACAGACTGTAATGTATCTAAACAATTACCATTTAATTTTTTTACTGTGTATTTTAATTCGGTGCCTATTAGGTTTACATCATGATTCAGGAGTTTCATCTAGTGCATCAGTTTCCCCACAGTGTGTGTGTGTGTGTGTGTGTGTGTGTGAGAGACAGACAGTGTGTGTAAGAGAGTGTGTGTGAGAGAGAGAGAGAGACAGACAGACAGTGTGTGTGTGTGAGAGAGAAAGAGTGTGTGTGATAGAGAAAGACTGTGTGTGTGTGATAGAAAGACTGTGTGTGTGTGTGTGAGAGAGAGAGAGAGAGAGAGAGAGAAGAGAGAGACTGTGTGTGTGTGTGTGTGTGTGTGAGAGACTGTGTGTGTGTGTGTGTGAGAGAGAGAGAGAGAGAGAGAGACTGTGTGTGTGTGTGTGTGTGTGTGTGTGTGGCTCATTTATTTTACAGAGATCAACTGCAATATTCTCCTGTAATTAAAATCCACAGAACATGTTTATGAAAGACAAATCAATACATCATTATTTCATTAGTAACAGTAACTGTATTTATTCTGTGCACATATAAACACACAGAGATCCGTCACAGTAAAGGCTTTATAAGCTACACGTCCACATCTCTTCTTCAGGATCCCAGAGTTAAAGAGTTTATAACCACCAATCACCACAAACAACAGATTAATATAACCCTAAACATACACTGTCGAGTATTACACTTATCTGATTACAAGAGACACACAGGCGTTATTAGGCACATCGGCTGATTCACAGTTAGAGCTTTGGCTTCCGCAGAGGATCAAGGTTTATTGCTTGTGTTTGACAGATGAAGACATTTATCTGGCTATTAACAACAACACTAATGCTACAGAAACACTCGTGTGTGTACAAACAAACATGTGAATCCCAAACACTCGAAGTGAATAAAGGCCTATATATATAAAGGCCTGAATAAAGAGTTTGAGCGCATGAACATCATTCATCCTCCAGTCTCTGTGGACGCGGGCAGATCTGCATCCTCTCTGGCCACTGAAACACAAACAGAGTTTATCATGAGAGAGTTTGTGCTTATTTCATTTCATAATGTACAAACGGGACACACACAACTCCTGTGTCTAATCTCTATTAAAGCAATAAGCCCCTCGAAGCCGTGTTTTGTTTTACCGCGGATGTAGAACAGCTGGAGCGCTGTTAGCCCCGGCGCGGAGTGGAGGAACTAAAACACTCAGCTGTTATAAATTCACCGTAAAACACGGCTTCAAGGGGCTTATTACTTTTATAAAACGGTTGCTCCATAAAAATATTCATTTTAATATTTATTTTATTCATAAAATAAACACCAGCAACAAACAATATAACGTTATAACACATGTATTCCTCCGCCAAGCAATGTAGTTCCAAAGAAGTTGCTAAGCAACACGCAGCAACAAAGCATCGCAAACGGCAGTTGCGCAGTAACACTGATGTAATGCGGTCACAGGTGTGTGTGTGTGTGTGTGTGTGTGTGACACTGATGTAATGCGGTCACAGGTGTGTGTTTGTTGATTCATTTACAACTGAACGCGGCTAAACCAATCAGAATCAAGGACTGGAATATCCGTTTTAGAATAATGACTTTGCATTGGAACCAAAAAGATTTTAGATATGCTCATGATTGTGCCACAGTAAATGTATTTGCTCGCTTATCTCCAAATAACTTTCAGTTAAAGTGTTAAATCTCTCGTCTCATATAACGATATAAAGTGTAGTATATCAGGGCCTCAAAGGAGTAGATCACTTCAGAATTAAAATTGTGAACAGTCAGCCCAAATATCCCGTAGAAAAGCACATGAACATCCATTTGCTCATATTATAAATAAGTGGTTGTATCAGAATCAGGATATTGATGACGTCCCTCAGTGTAAAGGCTCCTGTGTCACGGCCAGCGCCGGCATCACCAACACATGCCCTCATGTTCAGTGCTTAATCTTACATAATCTGAGGCAACAGAGCACAAGATTATTGTGATTTTTGGCTCGACACAAAGAGTGACAATGTGTCAGCAAGAGCCCGTGCAGACGTGAAGAAAACATGTTCTGTGTCTGTCTAGACTGCACAACACAAGCCCTGTTCTGTTACCCCGCATCAGTTAACAGCTTCTACAGTGTGTGAAGTGACACATGCTTTACTTTCAGTGTTGTAAATCTGATGCTTTGTTCTGAAATAATAAACATCATTTAGAGCCCTGTAGTCAATAATTTTATCCCTTAAAAATCTTTGATCACCAAAATGACAACGTTTAAACATTTTCTCCGTGAATTTTTTTTCCATGCCTTAAAATATCTTGAATGTAACTCGACACTCTTGCCTCATTTAGTATACGCAGTTCTATAAATATGCAAATGAGCCCCGCCTCCACTCACTCCCTCACTCAGAGATCCACTGGTTGACGAACACACGTTGATCTGATTGGTTACAAGGTAGTTTGTGACGTCAGAAACACCAGCGATTTCAAACTAGAGGTGTTCACAGTGCACCCGAGACCCGTCGACCCAGGACCCGACCCGGGACCCGTACGGGTTCGAGTCTATATTTTAAATGATCAGCCGGGTCCGGGTCGGGTCCGAATCTATTACTTCGGGTCCCGGGTCTGTTTAACGTTGTGTGTAATACCCGTGCGATCGGAGTCATCGGACTCGTCTCGGAGAACACACGGCCGTGATCAGCCCGACTCAGTCAGCACTGCTTGTGTTTTTGTGTAACTTGCAACTTGTAAAATTAGGAAAAGTAAACGCATATTTTAGGTTGATCCAGCTAGCGTGCATGTGCAGTCTCAAGCGCGTGTCATGTTTCTATGGCAACCAGAGCTTCCGCCAAACCACGCGTTACATTTTCTCCCGTTTTTATAATAATATAAATGAACCGTTTTGTTTAATCTTAAAGTTTTGGTGGTCAGATTCAGACTCGATGCAGAGCAGAGAGCACAGATATGATAGCAAATAAATAACAGCGGCCATTGCACTGAACGAGCAATCGTTATTATAGTTCAAAAGGGCAAAAAGTCAAAGTTATAATGCGAGTTAACTCGAGTCAGAATGTATATGCAAAGTTGCATTTGTCATCAGTCACCATATAACATCAAGTGGACTTTTGGCTGAAATAATGAGTGGATTACGCTTGGAATAACGAGAGGAATAACATGGATAGAACTTTCTTGACAGTGGATTGTAATGCATCACAGTCAGTCAGGTAAAAAGTTAACGTTAACGTTACAAGGAAGTGAGACGACGGCTACTAAAATTAGGTAAGACAAAAAGTTTTATTTTTCGCAACTTGTGTGAAATAATATGTGACAATCGGGTCCAGTCGGGTTTGGGTCCAGTTTTCAAATAATAGACGGGTCCAGGTCGGGTCCGGGTAGGACATTTATGGCATTTTTCGGATCTGCACGGGTCCGGGTCTAGCTTTTGAAATAATAGACGGGTCCGGGTCGGTTCGGTGTAGCACATTACGGGCACGAATTTTTGGACCCGTGAAGACCTCTATTTCAAACACCACATAGACACATAAACAATATTAAAAGCTGGATTTATACCACAGGGGGATTTTAAAGGGTCATGAAACCCCAAACCAAATTTTCTGAGATTTTAACAGAGGTATGTGTGTTGAACACCATTGAAGACAATGTTATCATCTGTTAGATTTAATAGTAGGGTTAAATTTTTGTTTTTTTCTGCTTTTTTCGTCTTCCGGGTTTAAAATCTTCATCACAGGCTGTGACATGGCAGTGCACTGTGAGTGCGTTGATGACTCATCGGTGTCTCATAATTATTAATGAGACTGAGTATTCATATCCTATGAGAAGACACGGTCTCTTAATTATTCATGACACTACATGGATCGATCTTTCCAATGACAGACATGTCAAACTGTGATATCGCGAGGTAGATGAGAGAGACAGTCATGGGACGTAAGTGTTTGTTTTCCAGGTGCAATATGTTTCCCCACGATGCTGCCAGGGCTAGACTCTGGCTCTGGACGGTTGGTTTGCCATCAACCACGGACACATCTAAACTATAGTGTGTGCCGCAAACATTTTTCGAGAGAAAACACGAGAGAGAGCTTCGAGAATTGGAGAATGCTGGACTCCGTCTTGTTGACAACCAGGTTGCATCTTGCGAGTGATGCGGTACCAAGTCCTGAGGACTTTTCTATGCCTTCAGAGGTATATGTGTGTGTGTCTAAAATGAGAAGTCCTCCACCTCCACAGAGCCTTCTTTATTAGGGGGGTTCGGGGGGTGCGTAGATCTAGGCTATGCGCGGAAGGTTTTTTTTTTTTTAAGCAGATTTTTTAACATTTATAGTCTCTATATAAACAACTATATATTAAAGTGTCAGTGTATTTCATTAGACTTTAACTTTGCCAGCTATAAAAATAGCGGGCAGAGCATTTCCTCACGTTTTACCACTGCTTTTTAGTGACAGTAGATATGCATGGGCCACTGCGATGACGGTGATGGTCATACCACACCCACTCCCTCCCTTCTTCACAGCCATCCACGCCCATTTTAAGTTGCATTTTTCAAAAAGATTGTGAGCTAGACTTGAGCTGAAAGAGGGGGGTTTCATGACCCTTTAAAGGTACAGATTGCTGCCGCAGAGGCCGCCAGTGTAATTAATTAGTTTGACCTTCCCTGTGACCCCATTAACTGCCCCATAATCCCATGCTTTACCCTCTGCAGCTACTGCCTCCACCACAGGCGCTGGTTCCACTGGAGTGCGTTCTGGAGCTGGAGTTGGTTCTAGAGCTGGGCTTGGTTCCACTAGAGCAGGTTCTGGAGATGCGGTGGGTTCTGGAGCTGGAGTTGGATCTAGAGCTGGACTTGGTTCCACTAGAGCGGGTTCTGGAGATGCGGTTGGTTCTAGAGCTGGAGTGGGTTCTGCAGCTGGAGTTGGTTCTAGAGCTGGAGCGGGTTCTGGAGCTGGGTTCGGTTCCACTGGAGTTGGTTCTGGAGCTGGAGTTGGTTCTAGAGCAGCGCTTGGTTCCACTGGAGTTGGTTCTAGAGCTAGGTTTGGTTCCACTGGAGTGGGTTCTGGAGCCAGAGTTGGTTCTAGAGCTGAGCTTGGCTCCATTGGAGTGGGTTCCAGAGCAGGGCTTGGTTCCACCGGAGTTGGTTCTGGAGCTAGGGTTGGTTCTAGCGCAGGGCTTGGTTCCACTGGAGTTGGTTCTGGAGCTGGAGTTGGTTCAAGCGCAGGGCTTGGTTCCACCGTAGTGGGTTCTGGAGCTGGAGTTGGTTCTAGAGCTGGGCTTGGTTCCACCGTATTGGGTTCTGGAGCTGGAGTTGGTTCTAGAGCTGGGCTTGGTTCCACTAGAGCGGGTTCTGGAGCTGGAGTTGGTTCTAGTGCAGGGCTTGGTTCCACTGGAGTGGGTTCTGGAGCTGGTTCTAGAGCAGGGCTTGGTTCCACTGGAGTGGGTTCTAGAGCAGGGCTTGGTTCCACTGGAGTAGGTTCTGGAGCTGGAGTTGGTTCTAGAGCGGGGCTTGGTTCCACTGGGACGTCTGATGGGAATTCTGGAGCTGGAGTTAGCTCAGCTGGTTCTGGAGTGGGAGTGAGATCTGATGTTGGTTCCAGAGCTAGGGCTGTTTCTGCAGCTGTGGTGACAACGAGTTCTGGAACAGCAAGAACGTCTGCTGGTTCTATGGCCTCCAGAGCAGCATCACTGCCGATTTTCCAGTCCTCCGCCGGTCCCGGAACCATTTGGTCCAGAACACTGCTCTGAACCGGCAACTGCATCTGGTCTGAGATGGTCTCGCTGACTTCTGCTACAATCCCATTACCATTGACTGGCAAAAGAACACAAGCAGAGGGGAAAAAGTTTATGAACATGCATTAAACATGCAAACAATCATTTGTCATCAAAATAAATTCTCTTTTAGTTACAAAATGTCAATAAGCCAAAGAGTTCTCCATATTCTTGACCCATTAGATAAACTGTGCCTAGAGCAAGTGGGGTAAATGAAAAATTAGCTCTCAGATCACATGGATTTAAAGATGCTTCAGTTTTTCAGCTCATGCCTCAAAGCAAAGCCTGAGTAACTAAAGACGGTATCAGGCATCAAAAATCATATCGCAGTCAAATACATTTATTTGTCTGTAGTCTGAACAGATAAAAGTTAACCACACCCCAAATGTAACCTTTTAAAAAATGTATGGCTTTAGCTGAACTCAGAAACACATAATGTAACAAGGAGTAAATAATTAAAAACACACATTCCTGCCTCACTTTAATGGTTAATATTTATCTTTCTCCAAACACTGATGAAGCATCATGGACGACGCTCTCATGGAAACCCAACAGAAACAGAGTCTGAACCGTCTGAGTATTAAGAGTTTCCGGCTCTCTCTTATTCTTTTACACATTTCTCTTCGTGTTCAAATGTAGAAGAGCGCCAGTCTCCACAGTTGTTTGTTCAACAGCCAGTGTTTATCTTGCTTCATCGGACTGGTTTGACACTTACATTATATATAGATTACGCATCACAGACATTAGAACACAATTAAAGATAATAACTTGAGCTTAGATATACCCCCCAAAGGTATAAAGGGCAATATAGATTTAGGACAGCAAGCTGGAAAAGACACGATCAAACCGGAGGCTGTAGTTCCAGTGGAACATTCAGGTTTAAGTATGGTAGAATTAAAGGGGTCATGACATGAGAAACCAAATTTGCTGTGATCTTTTGGTATATAAGAGATCTATGTACTATTAAAACTTCCTGCAAGTTTCATAGCTTAAGATGTCCTCCCCATTATAAAACAAAGCCTTTATTTAATCAAGCTCTAAACAGCTCGTTCTGGATCCATGGTATGAAGTGACGTCACGGTACGAAGTGACGTACCAGTCGTTTGCACATGACCGCCTCCAGCGCAAGACAACTACGCCTCATTTCGCATCATCGCATGCGTTATCGTGCAGCGAGTGGGTCTGTTTACAAGATGACTGTGATACCACGCAGATGTGCTGTTCCTGCTGTGGACAAACAACATGTTTGAATACGCTGCCGAACGATCCAGACGTCAGGGAAAGCAGTCGGATGCAGTTTATTTGCAGCATATGCAGCGCACCAAAGCCTTATTTGATCGGTGAGTGAGATGAGTGTGACAGGGCATGTTACTGAAAGAACGAGCAGAGAGAGAGAGAGAGCCCCGGCCGCACGCGCGCCTTCAAACTGTCTTGCTCTCTCTCTCTCTCTCTCTCCCTCCCTCCCTCCCTCACGCATATGAATCAAAATCAATTGAGAATTGACACGATGGTAAAAGATTGGAAAACCGAAGTTTCACGTGGTGGAGCATTGTGTAGCCTACATGTGATACAAAATGATTAACGTTAATAATTTATGCATAAGCAGCACTGACGTTAGCCAATCATAACTGTATAGGCGTTAACACTGAAGTCTTAAAGGGTAAACACCCCAAAACAGACTGTTTGAATCAGAGGTGAGAAACAGGGTGGGAAAATGTCATAAATCACTAAATTTTTTAAGTTTTTTTGTACAAAAAACTATAGTAATACTATAATTGCACCTAAGGGAACATAATAAAACAAAACAAAAAACCATGTCATGACCCCTTTAAGAATTTGGCGTAAACAGAATGAGAACATGGATCCATCATGCCTTGTTACCACTGTGCAGGCTGGTGGTGGTGGTGTAATGGTGTGGGGGATGTTTTCTTGACACACTTTAAGCCCCTTAGTGCCAATTGGGCATCGTTTAAATGCCACGGCCTACCTGAGCATTGTTTCTGACCATGTCCATCCCTTTATGGCCCACCATGTACCCATCCTCTGATGGCTACTTCCAGCAGGATAATGCACCATGTCACAAAGCTCGAATCATTTTAAATTGGTTTATTGAACATGACAATGAGTTCACTGTACTAAAATGGCCCCCACAGTCACAGATCTCAACCCAATAGAGCATCTTTGGGATGTGGTGGAACGGGAGCTTCGTGCCCTGGATGTGCATCCCACAAATCTCCATCAACTGCAAGATGCTATCCTATCAATATGGGCCAACATTTCTAAAGAATGCTTTCAGCACCTTGTTGAATCAATGCCACGTAGAATTAAAGCAGTCTGAAGGCGAAAGGGGGTCAAACACAGTATTAGTATGGTGTTCCTAATAATCCCTTTAGGTGAGTGTATGTACCGAGGGTTTAAATTGCATTACTTTAATATAGTCAGTAGGGAACTAAAGTGGGCCGGTTTGAGGCAAGGAACATCTACCCTAGATCCCTAACCCCGGTCCTGGAAACTGACGCCAGAGGGAGGGGATCATGATCTGCCGGGTGATGTGATGATCCGATGGGCTCAGGCCGGGTGATGGAGGATCCGATGGGCTCAGTCCGGTGTTGGAGGATCCGATGGGCTCACTCCGGGTGATGGAGGATCCGATGGGCTCACTCCGGGTGATGGAGGATCCGATGGGCTCACTCCGGGTGATGGAGGATCCGATGGGCTCAGTCCGGGGTGATGGAGGATCCGATGGGCTCAGTCCGGGTGATGGAGGATCCGATGGGCTCAGTCCGGGTGATGGAGGATCCGATGGGCTCAGTCCGGGTGATGGAGGATCCGATGGGCTCAGTCCGGGTGATGGAGGATCCGATGGGCTCAGTCCGGGTGATGGAGGATCCGATGGGCTCAGTCCGGTGTGA
>JAULUF010000019.1:17360000-17382500 GCA_031834385.1 Semotilus atromaculatus | reverse complement strand
TTATTAATAAACTAGTGTTTTCTGTGTCATTCTTGACTGAAAAGATTAAGTTGACGATGCTGACTCGCCACCTTACAGTATTGTGAACGTGTATAGGCCTACCGGTAATGCACTTCATACGGATTTGGCTACATAAGAGAGAATTAGGCTATCTGTTTATTTTCGTTTTGAATTGTTGTTTGATGTTGTTTAAAAGTAGACATTTCAAACTTTCTATATATTTCTGAGTTTGGGTTCATGACGAGCTCCAGTTCACGAGCAATGCAAGTTAGGCTATCGCGCCGGCGCGTCCATGTCCTGATTATACTTTCTGCGATATATATTTGCTTCTTATTAAATCCAGACAACTAGCTGGTTGATGAAACATTGATTAAAATTAAGATACAATTTATACAAAACGAAATTCACTTTAAAGAGACAAAGACGCACGCACACACACACAGTTTAGGTTTGCTACTTATCCCGCAATTGTCATAGGCAATAGCCTACATTGAAAAAAACTGCACTGTCCCAGAATCAATATGTGACGCGATTTGTCCCGAATTTTTGTTCACAGAGCTGTTGATTTCTCCCTCACTTACCGCTTTAGGTTTCGGAGGAACTTTGCCGCTCCTCACAACCAAATTAAGCGACAGCCTCTCACAAGTTAGAAAGAAAAAGCAAACCAATCGGATTAGCGATGTAGGATTGGGGGAAAAGGGAATTGCGCCTTTTTCACATAACGCTCTTGTAAGAGTGGTTTTATATAGGCTATAGGCTATTTTTTTTTTAATGAAATTATTGCTAGGGACAAATCAGTGGTCATTGGATATTGGTAGGGACACGTCCCTAGCGTCCCTACTAAATTCTACGCCCCTGCTAAACTCCATCGCTAAACGTTGTGCTTTTGTAAAATAAAAGAAAACAATCAGTCGCGCTCTTTTATGGTCTCCGTGAACTGGATCGCTTCTCAAAAATGAACTGAAACAAAATATAGCCTATGTAGGCTAAAGCTTGAAATGTCCACTTTTAAACGAACAAATTCGAATCGAAAGCAAATACAGTCTGATTATGTAATCCATATGAATTTCTTATCTAAAGGCGCATCAGCTTTACAGCGGAGATGGAGGTATGTTTCCAGACGATTTAGAAATAGGTTACTAGTTTATTAATAAACAATTAAAATGCCTCGTTACTTTTTCAGAAATTAATAATTAATAGGCCATTAATAATAGCCTATAAATCATCTATAGCCTTAGAAATATAGTGTTTGGCCTTTGAAAAGCAGTAAAATCGACATTTTGCCCATATTAATTTGTGAATATTTTAAATGTTTAATAAAGGGGCAAAAAGTCATAAACAAAAATCTGAAAATAGGCTACATCAAAATAAATATATATATATATATATATTTATATATATATATATATATATATTTGCGCATTGGTGTTCAACTTTGCACTTTAAAAATAGGCTAGTCTGCAACAAACGTTCATTTTTAATTTTTCAATTACGGGTTAAAAAAGGGAAAACGAATGGACGCAAAAGCACACCCACCAATTGGTAATTTTAAAGCTTCATGATTTCAATGTGTTTAAACGAGAAAACAAGCCCCCCCAAAAATTGGGCGGTTTTTAATGCATTCTCGCGGTTTTTGACGAGGTTTTGGGCTGGAAAACCTTGCTGGCATCTGGCAACCCGCCTCGCCAGTAGGCGGTGATACACCAGTTTACAGTATAACACAGGTTTAAGAAGAGGAGGAAGAAGAAGCCTCGTGCTCGTGCTCGTGATGGTGTTTTCTATTGTGTCTGTGATCTAAATCAGGTATATTGTAATAATTTAATTGCATTTGCGTGGGTTTGTGTTCTTTATCTTGAGAAGCAGAGCGTTGCAGGAGCGTCTCACAGTGACGCACGTGGAAGAGTTTTATGAATATAATATAATAATTGTTTACTCGAATGATTTTGGGGTTTCTGCTGGTTTTATGTGATCTTAGATTTTACATCCATGGTAATTTTATTCTGTTGAAGGTTTTTGTAGTTCGTGTTAGTGTTACTACAAAGTCCCTTTGTAGTCAATAATTGTATCCCTTAAACCTCATCTTTGATCACCAAAATGACATTTAAAAACATTTTCATTGAAAATAATGTCTTAACTTCTTAAATATCTTGAATGTAACTCGACACCCTTGCCTCATTTAATTTACACGGTTCTATGAATATGCAAATGAGCCCCGCCTCCACTCACTCACTCAGAGATCCACTGGTTGACGATCACACGTTGATCTGATTGGTTACAAGGTCGTTTGTGACGTCAGAAACACCAGCGATTTCACACCAGCGTGTTTTTGAGACTGTCTTTGGTTCACTGCAGTTTTAAGGAGGAAATACTCAGCAATGCTGTCGACTTATGAACTTACACATGGTGTGTTAATCGTGTACGGGTGATTGACATTAGTGACTGAAACATCTGGTTTTGCATGATGCTGTATGTGTATGTATATATTTTTTAACTGTTGTTTTTCTCTCTCACAGCGAGGCTCCTGCAGATGAGGTGAGATTGACTTCTGCGTGTGTGTGTGTGTGTGTGTGTGTGTGTGTGTGTGCGAATCTTCTCGCCTGTTGGGCCTGTCAGTGGCCTGATCAGGGCTAGCCATTCGCTAGATCAACGGCCGGTTGAGACGCTCAGATCCGCTGCTGTGCTTCATCTGTTCTCCTCCTGCACCGCTGGCCACATCTGTGTTCCTCCACACACACACTCCACACACACTCTCAACACACTCCTCACTCTCCACACACACTCAACACACTCCTCACTCTCCACACACACTCAACACACTCCTCACTCTCAACACACTCCTCACTCTCCACACACACTCAACACACTCAACACACTCCTCACTCTCCACACACTCTCAACACACTCCTCACTCTCCACACACTCTCAACACACTCCTCACTCTCCACACACTCTCAACACACTCCTCACTCTCCACACACACTCAACACACTCCTCACTCTCCACACACTCCTCACTCTCCACACACACTCAACACACTCCTCACTCTCCACACACACTCAACACACTCCTCACTCTCCACACACACTCAACACTCCTCACTCTCCACACACACTCAACACACTCAACACTCCTCACTCTCCACACACACTCAACACACTCAACACTCCTCACTCTCCACACACACTCAACACACTCCTCACTCTCCACACACACTCAACACACTCAACACTCCTCACTCTCCACACACACTCAACACACTCCTCACTCTCCACACACACTCAACACACTCCACACACTCCTCACTCTCCACACACACTCAACACACTCCTCACTCTCCACACACACTCAACACACTCCTCACTCTCCACACACACTCAACACTCCTCACTCTCCACACACACTCAACACACTCAACACTCCTCACTCTCCACACACACTCAACACACTCAACACTCCTCACTCTCCACACACACTCAACACACTCCTCACTCTCCACACACACTCAACACACTCAACACTCCTCACTCTCCACACACACTCAACACACTCCTCACTCTCAACACACTCAACACTCCTCACTCTCCACACACACTCAACACACTCCTCACTCTCCACACACACTCAACACACTCCTCACTCTCCACACACACTCAACACTCCTCACTCTCCACACACACTCAACACACTCAACACTCCTCACTCTCCACACACACTCAACACACTCAACACTCCTCACTCTCCACACACACTCAACACACTCCTCACTCTCCACACACACTCAACACACTCAACACTCCTCACTCTCCACACACACTCAACACACTCCTCACTCTCCACACACACTCAACACACTCAACACTCCTCACTCTCCACACACACTCAACACACTCCTCACTCTCCACACACACTCTCAACACTCTCTCGATATCGAAAATTATCGATATCGCGATAATGGTATATGCGATATCCGTATCGTAGAGAGGTGCGATAATCATTTTTTTCATGCCAAACATTTTTTGTGTTGCCTGCATAGGTTGCTTATCCAAATTGGACCAATCGGATGGGGCGTTACTATCTTTACCACCCCAGGGAGTGGCACTAGTGACTCGGAGCAGAGGGTGGTGGAAAACAACAACTATGGCGGGAGTTGAAATAAAAGAGGAAAATGAAAACCGAGAAGAACTTGTGGCTAAAAAGAACGGTACGTCTGAAATATGGCAATATTTCGGCTTCGATAGAGAAGACGTGTCACAAATCCAGGTTCTGTGTAAGTCGTGCCGAAAAATTGTGGCCACGTCGAGAGGAAATACAACTAATCTCCACAGTCATCTGGAACACAACCACAGGGAGCTATATAACGACTTCAAAAGGAAGCCCAAAACTGCCAACGAAGTGCCAATTAACAAAAACAAAGTTTCACAGACAACCATTAATCAAAGTTTTGCCAGTGTAACTCCTTATGAAAAAACGTCGAAACGCCACAGGGAATTAACAGCATCTATTACGCGCTTTTTAGCTAAAGACATGATGCCTGTTAACACCGTGAGCAGAGAAGGCTTTGTGAGTCTAATTCACAAACTGGACCGGAGATATCAGCTCCCATCAAGAAAATATTTTTCTCAAGTCGCAATTCCACAGATGTACGACACATGCGTCCAGACCGTGCGCTCCGAGCTGCGCCAAGTGGACTTCTACGCTAGCACCACTGAGCCGTGGTCCAGTCGTACGGCCGAGCCCTACACGAGCTTTACCGTTCACTTTCTTACACAAGACTTTGAATTAAAAGCACGTTGTCTGGGCGTTGTATATTTCCCCGAATCCCACACCAGTGAAACCACAGCCCATGGACTGCGGGAAGTTTTAGCCAGCTGGACCTTAAAAGAAGAGAATCAAGTGTCCATTACAACAGACAACGGCGCTAATGTGGTGAAAGCTACCGAACTAAACAATTGGGTCAGACTACAATGCTTTGGTCACCGCTTGCATCTGGCCGTCGGTGAGTATTGAATGTTTATATTTGCAATAATTAAATGAAACCAGAAAAAGGTATAGTTGAGGGATGGGAATTGATCAGATTTTATCAATATCAATGCCAGCTGACGATTCTGCTTATCGATCAGAGTCTCTTATCGATTCCTGATAGCAATGTGTGTGAAAACGTAGTCATATGCTTTTCGGCAAAAAAAACCAAGTGGTTTTATTTGTTTTAAAGCTTACACTTGAGTAAGCAAACTGTACTTTTTATGTAATAAACTATACAATAAACATTGTAAAGTGTTACCGATTAGTTATACACCGATTCAAACGTCTCGTGGGTTCGGTGTTGGAAAAATCTGTTTCTTTTAACCATTCATTAAAATGAATCGGTTCAAATGAGTCATTAGTTCGCGAATTGGATGTCATTTTTGGATGTGTACGCGTTGTGTGATTATCCCGGCGGCTAGGACATCCCACAAGATTTGTCAACACAGAAAACCCCTTAACTGTTAAAAGGACAAGATACCGCAGCGGACATTCAAACCGATTTTCGTATTATGAATATAGGACTGACCTGAAGGAAAATGCTATGTCTACTGTAAATGCAGGAACAGTCGCTTACTCGATCTCCCACAATACTCTACTCTAGCTTTAATGAACAATAGCAATTTAAGTTGCTAAAGGTGGTGGCTAGGGGTGTTGTGTAGTGATTCATAGAACCGTTGGGTGAAGCGGTCATGGCCGTGTTTTATCGTGAATAAAACACAGCTATTGACCAATCAGAATCAAGGATTGGAACTAACCGTTTTATAAAATTGTAATTATAATATTGCAATGTTATTTCACCCTGTATGTCCTTATTTTGTTTTTTCTTCTCTCTTCAGAAAATGCTGTTAAAGGTGATGAGCGCATTACTCGAGCTGTTGGTCTTTGCAAAAGGTTAGTGGGACATTTCTCCCACGGCTGGAAGGAGAAGATGGCCCTGAGGAATGCACAAAAAGCGCACAACCTCCCGGAGCACTACCTCGTCACAGAATGCCCTACAAGGTGGGGTTCGAGACAGAGAATGATTCGGAGAGTTCTGGAGCAGCAGCGGGCCATAAGGGACGTCCTGTCAGCAAACAGGAAGTCAAGACATTTGGTTCCTTCTTGGCAGGACCTAGATGTCCTCGAGTCTATAAACCAGGCATTGCAGCCTCTGCAAGAATTTACAGATGCTCTGTCAGGTGAAAGTTATGTAAGCGTTTCATATGTGAAACCTGTACTTCATTTGATGAACACCTCAGTTCTTGCTGCCAAGGAAGAAGACAGTGATTTAACAAAGTCCATAAAGATGAAGATTCTAGACTACATGAACAGTAAGTACAACGACCCAGCAACTCAAGAACTTCTGGACATGACCTCCTTCATGGACCCCAGATTTAAAGTCGGCTACATCAGCAGTGACAAGGTGTCCGGCGTCAGAGCCAGGGTGATGTCTGAGATTGAAGCAACTGTGTCAAAGGTAAATGTTAAAGGTGCCCTAGAATGGTTTTTATTTTTATTTTATGATGTTTTCTGGGTTGCCCTTATAATGTTAGTATGTTTTTTAGATCAAAAATAGTCATAATTTAGAAATAAAAGGCATTTTTCCTAGCCTGATTTTAGCCTCTGATGTGAACGCTCTGTTTGAAGGGGCGTGTCTGTGTGTAACCGGCCTCTGCTGTGATTGGCTGACAGGCTTGCATATGAAATAGCTCCGTACATGTGAAACTCTCTCGAATACTTTTACTACAGATATTATATGTTTTTACTATTACAGCTATCGAGATTAACGAATCGTGAGAAGTTTTTAAAGTATTTAGATCTATTCCCATCACATAAAATGTTGCCGTGATGAGCATTGAGCAAACAGATGATAGTGTGTTGATCGCCAGAATAAAGATCTTATCATTGCAACGCAGTTTCTGCACTCTCTCTAATGCTTTCACCAATGCAAACACGATGATGTAAATACAGTATTGAACGATATTGAGAGAAAGTTTACCTGTCTGAACTTGAACAATTACACATCAGAAAGTGTTGCTCGGTCAGCTCTGTATCGGCCCAAGTTGAGGAAACAGTCTCGTCGGTGAAATGTTAAATTTAACCCATTGTTTCTTCAGAGGCTCGGATGAAGGAACTAAATACCCTTGTGTTCATTTGTACATCCAAACACTGATCGACTGCAGCTCCGCCTGTCATTGAACATGGGCTGGATTATGCCGATTTTTGGAGTCGTACATATTAATGATCCGACTGTTGCGTCACAGTCGCTGTTATGTGGAGATTCGCCTGTTTTTCAAAAACGAGATTTAAGAAGGAGAAAACAATGGTGTTTGAGACTCACTGTATGTCATCATGTCCATGTACTGAACTCTTGTTATTTAACTATGACAAAATAAATTAAATTTCACGTTCTAGGGCACCTTTAATATGACAAAAGTAAGTGATGATAATGCACTATTACTAGATTTGGTTGCAATATTGATTTCTCTATTTTAGGAGCAACGGCTAAGTAATGAAGATCAGCACGGCATGGGTCCATCAGATGTCACCGTAAAGAAGGCCAAAAAGTCCCTGGGCAGTTTCTTCAGGACGTCCCCATCTCCGTCGTCCTCTACGGCGCCGTCGCACGCTGTGGAGGCTGAACTGAACCGCTACTCGGTGTCTCCCACCATCGACGCTGAGATGGACCCTCTCACTTGGTGGCGCCTCCATCAGGTCAGCTTCCCACCAGAAGCTGAGTCAACTAGTCCAGGAAGTACTTCTGTATCAGGCAAGCAGGAAATGATGTGACATGTTTAAAACCTGCCAAGGTCAATATGCTAGTTTTCCTGGCAAAAAACCTGAAATAAAATTGCTTTCACTGTTAAAGGGTTAGTTCACCCAAAAATGTAAATTCTGTCAGTAATTCCTCTCCCTCATGTTGTTCAACCCCGTAAGACTTTCCTTCATCTGTGGAACATGAATTAAGATATTTGTGATTAAATCTGAGAGCTGGATCACTCCTCCACAGGCTTCTGAGGGACTGAAACTTGTTCCCCCGAAGTGTTATTAAAGACATCGTTAAAATAGTCCAAGTGACTACAGTGGCTCAATCTTCAGTTTATCAAGCGACGAGAATACTTTTTGTGCGCCAAAAAACCAAAAATATCGACTTTATTCAACTATTAAATTCCTTCTCGGTGGGCCTCGACATAGTAAAACTGCGTAACACTTCTGTGTCGTACGTCACACGCATCACACACATGACCAGCGTTGGCCAATAGGGAGCCTGCGTGTGACGTAGCACTACGCTATCCCACTACGCTATCCCACTACGCTATCCCACTACGCTAACTGACTAGAGGCCCACAGAGAAGGAAATGAATAGTTGAAATAAAGTCGTTATTTTTGTTTGTTTTTGCGCACAAAAAGTATTCTGGTCGCTTGATAAACTGAAGATTGAGCCACTGTAGTCACTTGGACTATTTTAACGATGTCTTTAATAACACTTCGGGGGAACAAGTTTCAGTCCCTCAGAAGCCTATGGAGGAGTGATCCAGCTCTCAGATTTAATCACAAATATCTTCATTCGTGTTCCGAAGATGAACAAAAGTCTGACGGGGTTGAACAACATGAGGGTGAGGAATTACTGACAGGATTTACGTTTGGGTGAACTAACCCTTTAAGCACATATGGCATTGCATTGTGCTGAAATATAGGTTCACTTCTCATGTTATTACTTAATAATTGTATTCTTGTAGATGTTGACAATATGTAAGTATTTTCACTAAATACAAATGTATTTAAGGCCTGTACACTTTGTTTAATAGTATATTTTTATTTTAAAATATTTTATTTTATTACAAAAATTTTATTTAAAGAAACAGGCAAGAAAGGGAATATTTTGTTTAAAAAATGCTCTTGTTTCAAGATGCTCTTGATGATTGCATAGTTACATGTGAATAAAAAAGTAATGTTTGAGAGTAATGCATGTTGTTGTTGTTGTTGTTGTTGTTGTGTTTGTAGGGCTATGGTAACAGCAAACCAGAAATGAGGATGTGCTGAGGTTTTCAGTCACTCAGTGTTTTAAAGTCTAAATGTTTGCACCTTGACACTTTTTTTTTTTTTTTTTTGCCTGAATTACATTTAATTAGATCAGAAGAATATCTATTACCTGTTTATTTTAGTATGATCATTACATATTACATTTCTTTATTAATAAAAATAGCATTTCTCTAGGGAAATGTTATATCGCAAGAAATATCGTTATCGCAATATTCAACAATATCGCATATCTTCCCAATATCGTGCAGCCCTACACACACTCTCAACACTCTCCACACACACACACACCTCACTCTCCACACACACACACCTCACACACATACACACACCTCACTCTCCACACACACACTCTCAACACACTCCTCACTCTCCACACACACACACCTCACTCTCCACACACACACTCAACACACTCCTCACTCTCCACACACACACACCTCACTCTCCACACACACACACACACCTCACTCTCCACACACCTCACTCTCCACACACCTCACTCTCCACACACACACACCTCACTCTCCACACACACACACACACCTCACTCTCCACACACACACACACACACCTCACTCTCCACACACACACACCTCACTCTCCACACACACACACACACACCTCACTCTCCACACACACACCTCACTCTCCACACACACACCTCACTCTCCACACACACCTCACTCTCCACACACACCTCACTCTCCACACACACACACCTCACTCTCCACACACCTCACTCTCCACACACACACACCTCACTCTCCACACACCACACACACCTCTCACTCTCCACACACACACCTCTCACTCTCCACACACACACACCTCACTCTCCACACACACACACCTCACTCTCCACACACACACCTCACTCTCCACACACACACACCTCACTCTCCACACACCACACACACCTCTCACTCTCCACACACACACACCTCACTCTCCACACACACACTCTCAACACACTCCTCACTCTCCACACACACACACACACCTCACTCTCCACACACACACACACACCTCACTCTCCACACACACACACACCTCACTCTCCACACACACACACACACCTCACTCTCCACACACACACACACACACACACACCTCACTCTCCACACACACACACACACACACCTCACTCTCCACACACACACACACACACACCTCACTCTCCACACACACACACACCTCACTCTCCACACACACACACACACCTCACTCTCCACACACACACCTCACTCTCCACACACACACACCTCACTCTCCACACACCACACACACCTCTCACTCTCCACACACACACCTCTCACTCTCCACACACACACACCTCACTCTCCACACACACACACCTCACTCTCCACACACACACCTCACTCTCCACACACACACACCTCACTCTCCACACACCACACACACCTCTCACTCTCCACACACACACACCTCACTCTCCACACACACACTCTCAACACACTCCTCACTCTCCACACACACACACACACCTCACTCTCCACACACACACACACCTCACTCTCCACACACACACACACCTCACTCTCCACACACACACACACCTCACTCTCCACACACACACACACACACACACACACACACACACACACACCTCACTCTCCACACACACACACCTCACTCTCCACACACACACACACACACACCTCACTCTCCACACACACACACACCTCACTCTCCACACACACACACACACCTCACTCTCCACACACACACACACCTCACTCTACACACACACACCTCACTCTCCACACACACACACACACACACACCTCACTCTCCACACACACACACACACACACACACACCTCACTCTCCACACACACACACACCTCACTCTCCACACACACACACACCTCACTCTCCACACACACACACACACACACACACACACCTCACTCTCCACACACACACACACACACACCTCACTCTCCACACACACACACACACACACCTCACTCTCCACACACACACACACACACACCTCACTCTCCACACACACACACACCTCACTCTCCACACACACACACACACCTCACTCTCCACACACACACCTCACTCTCCACACACACACACACCTCACTCTCCACACACCACACACACCTCTCACTCTCCACACACACACCTCTCACTCTCCACACACACACACCTCACTCTCCACACACACACACCTCACTCTCCACACACACACCTCACTCTCCACACACACACACCTCACTCTCCACACACACACACCTCACTCTCCACACACCACACACACCTCTCACTCTCCACACACACACACCTCACTCTCCACACACACACTCTCAACACACTCCTCACTCTCCACACACACACCTCACTCTCCACACACACACACACCTCACTCTCCACACACACACACACACACCTCACTCTCCACACACACACACACACCTCACTCTCCACACACACACACACACACACACACCTCACTCTCCACACACACACACACACACACACACACACCTCACTCTCCACACACACACACACACACACACACCTCACTCTCCACACACACACACACACACACCTCACTCTCCACACACACACACACCTCACTCTCCACACACACACACACACCTCACTCTCCACACACACACACCTCACTCTACACACACACACCTCACTCTACACACACACACCTCACTCTCCACACACACACCTCACTCTCCACACACACACACACCTCACTCTCCACACACACACACACCCACCTCCACACACACACACACCTCACTCTCCACACACACACACACCTCACTCTCCCACACACACACACCTCACTCTCCACACACACACACACCTCACTCTCCACACACACACACACCTCACTCTCCACACACACACACACACCTCACTCTCCACACACACACACCTCACTCTCCACACACCACACACACACCTCACCTCCACACACACACACACCTCACCACACACACACACCTCACTCTCCACACACACACACACACACACCCACCTCCACACCACACACACACACACACACACCTCACTCTCCACACACACACACACCTCACTCCCACACACACACACCTCACCTCCACACACACACACCACACACACACACACACCTCACTCTCCACACACACCCACACACACCTCACTCTCCACACACACACACACACACACCTCACCTCCACACACACACACACACACACCTCACTCTCCACACACACACACACCCACCTCCACACACACACACACCTCACTCTCCACACACACACCTCACTCTCCACACACACACACACCTCACTCTCCACACACCACACACACCTCTCACTCTCACACACACACCCTCACTCTCCACCACACACACCTCACTCCCACACACACACACCTCACTCCACACACACACCACCCCACACACACACACCTCACTCCCACACACACACACCTCACTCTCCACACACCACACACACCTCTCACTCTCCACACACACACACCTCACTCCCACACACACCTCACCACACCCCACCCCACACACACACACACACCCACTCCCACACACACACACACCCCACACTCCACACACACACACACACACCACTCCCACACACACACACACACCTCACTCTCCACACACACACACACACACACACCTCACTCTCCACACACACACACACACACACACCTCACTCATCACACACACACACACACACACACACCTCTCACTCCACCACACACACACACACCTCACTCTCCACACACACACACACCTCACTCTCCACACACACACACACACCTCACTCTCCACACACACACACCTCACTCAACACACACACACCTCACTCCACACACACACCTCACTCTCCACACACACACCTCACTCTCCACACACACACACACCTCACTCTCCACACACACACACACCTCACTCTCCACACACACACACACCTCACTCTCCACACACACACACACTCACTCTCCACACACACACACACACCTCACTCTCCCACACACACACACACCTCACTCTCCACACACCACACACCTCACTCTCCACACACACCTCACTCCTCACTCTCCACACACACCTCACTCTCCACACACACACCTCACTCTCCACACACACACCTCACTCTCCACACACACACTCTCAACACACTCCTCACACCACACTCTCAACACACTCCTCACACCTCACTCTCAACACACTCCTCACACCTCACTCTCCACACACACACCTCACTCACCTCACTCTCAACACACTCCTCACACCTCACTCTCCACACACACACCTCACTCTCCACACACACACCTCACTCTCCACACACACACCTCACTCTCCACACACACACTCTCAACACACACCTCACTCTCCACACACACACACACCTCACTCTCCACACACACACACACCTCACTCTCCACACACACACCTCACTCTCCTCACTCTCCACACACACACCTCACTCTCCACACACACACCTCACTCTCCACACACACACCTCACTCTCCACACACACACCTCACTCTCCACACACACACTCTCAACACACTCCTCACACCACACTCTCAACACACTCCTCACACCACACTCTCAACACACTCCTCACACCTCACTCTCAACACACTCCTCACACCTCACTCTCCACACACACACCTCACTCTCCACACACACACCTCACTCTCCACACACACACTCTCAACACACTCCTCACACCACACTCTCAACACACTCCTCACACCTCACTCTCCACACACACACACCTCACTCTCCACACACACACCTCACTCTCCACACACACACCCACCTCACTCTCCACACACACACCCACCTCACTCTCCACACACACACACCCACCTCACTCTCCACACACACACACACACCTCACTCTCCACACACACACACACACCTCACTCTCCACACACACACACACACCTCACTCTCCACACACACACCTCACTCTCCACACACACACCTCACTCTCCACACACACACCTCACTCTCCACACACACACCTCACTCTCCACACACACACCTCACTCTCCACACACACACTCTCAACACACTCCTCACACCACACTCTCAACACACTCCTCACACCTCACTCTCCACACACACACCTCACTCTCCACACACACACCCACCTCACTCTCCACACACACACACACACCTCACTCTCCACACACACACCTCACTCTCCACACACACACCTCACTCTCCACACACACACACCTCTCACTCTCCACACACACCTCATTATCCACACACCACACACACCTCTCACTCTCCACACACACACACACCTCACTCTCCACACACACACCTCACTCTCCACACATACACTCTCAACACACTCCTCACACCTCACTCCACACACACACACACCTCACTCTCCACACACACACCTCACTCTCCACACACACACCTCACTCTCCACACACACACACCTCACTCTCCACACACACACACCTCACTCTTCACACACACACACACACCTCACTCTCCACACACACACACACACCTCACTCTCCACACACACCTCACTCTCCACACACACACACACACACACACACACCTCTCACTCTCCACACACACACACACACCTCTCACTCTCCACACACACACACACACACACACCTAACTCTCCACACACACACACACCTAACTCTCTACACACACACACACACCTCACTCTCTACACACACACACACACACACCTCACTCTCTACACACACACACACCTCACTCTCCACACACACACACACACCTCACTCTCCACACACACACACACACCCACACACACCTCACTCTCCACACACACACCTCACTCTCCACACACACACACACACCTCACTCTCCACACCAGTGGCGGATCTACGGGGTGGCAAAGGGTGGCAGCTGCCACCCCTGGGATCAGTCTTGCCACCCCTGTTGCCACCCCATTTATAAATCAGATAATATTTTTTAAGTATATTTTATGTTCATAGCCTACACGTTGAAGGCCAAGGAGACCCGCACCAAACTCCTCTAAAACAGAAATCGCCGATTTAGAATCCCCTCGCCCTCACAATGGTTTTGCCCATCACCAGCACGGCAGCGACCCCCGCGAAATTTCACCAGTCACGCCGCCAGCAGGGCAGCCTGGGCAGTGTATCTGTCTGCAGTACGCAGTGTCTTGGAGAAGAGAGGCTGATAAGCAGTTAGCAGTGAGTTTAGAGGTAATTAGTTTGAAAAAGTCCATAGCAGACAGTTAACCCTGCAACAACCACATTGTTACGTTATTTACATCCGCAATACTTTGTTGTATGATTGAATTTTTCTATGATCGTCAGGTCAGATAAGGGTCTAACGTTAGTCTAGCTCTTTGTGTGTGTTTAAACTACGTTACTGCTTAGGCCTGTCGCGATAGTCAATCAAATTAATCACACGAAAAAAAAAATGAGCTCGACCATTTTTACAGCCGCGATAATTTCCATTTCCATTTCCATAATTTCTTCGTCTCTCTCTCTACCAAAGAGACTGGATGACAACTCTCGGTTCCAATCCACGTTGTAACATCATAACAATACTGTCAAAAATGGTAAATGTTTAACAACGTAAAAAGCACCCGTGAAGCAAAAAATTCAAAAAACTCAATGTATTCGGCGAGCTCGTTGGAACCGTCTAGTCGAACTGAAAATAACGATATAAGTTTCAGAATTTTTGGTGGTGTTTTCGCGGAGATATTAGCTAAAAACCATCGGAAGCGCTTCAGCCATATTCAGCACGAATAACATGTTTATTAGATGTCCCTCTAGTGGACAGAACGTGTAACAACAGCCACATGCTATAGTGGCATTGGCGATCCATAAACCAGTGTAATGTCGTAAATATTAATAATAGGATGAATTTGAGCATTTAATATTCGAATATTAAATAAAATAAGGAATGGAATTCGAATAGTATTATAGAGGAAGATTGACAGCCCTAGAATCTATCACTATTTATGTCTTAAACTAATGTTTAATATTTTTTGAGACAAGACTGTTTACACAGACTGTTGATAATGATTACACAGGGTCCACAATTCACAAATTAAGACCCAAACCATCCAAAAACCCAGCTACATCTCTGATTTGACTCCCACTCTGTGTAATGTAGTGAGAACAAAACACATTCAATGAAAACCGTAGTATTTTAAATTATGAATAATGTCCATGGCCCCCCTCCTGAAACCTCATGCCACCCCTTTGCCACCCCAGGAAAAAATCTCTAGATCCGCCACTGCTCCACACACACACACCTCACTCTCCACACACTCCTCTCTTTCTCTCAACACACTCCTCTCTCTCTCTCTCTCAACACACTCCTCTCTCTCTCTCAACACACTCCTCTCTCTCCACACACACACACACACACACTCCTCTCTCTCCACACACACACACACACACACTCCTCTCACTCTCCACACACACACACACACTCCTCTCACTCTCCACACACACACACACACACACACACATTTTATTTAATTTAATACGTGGCTAGACTAACAAACAAACAGACGTCGTCTGAACAAAATACCTCGTTACAGTTTAGTAGTAATGATTTCATGAACTTCTTCACCGAGAAAATTGAAAGCATCAGAACCACAACTGTAAATATTCAATCTTTGCTCGCGCCTTATTTTTCACCCCGCAAGAACAATTACAATGCTTTACAACTACAGAACAAAAAGAGTTAAATAAACTTATCACTTCATCTAAAACAACAACATGTTTATTAGATCCTATACCAACTAAACTACTGAAAGAAGTGTTACCTATAGTGGAAGAGCCTCTTCTCAATATTATTAACTCATCTTTATCTTTAGGTCATGTTCCAAGAACGTTCAAGCTGGCAGTTATAAAACCTCTTATTAAGAAACCACAATTAGATCCAAATAACCTAGTAAATTACAGACCCATTTCAAATCTTCCATTTATGTCTAAAATACTAGAAAAAGTTGTGTCCGCTCAACTCGGCCCTTTCTTGCAAGAAAATGACATCTATGAAAAGCTCCAGTCTATTTAACGGATCTTCTATCGCCCTATAATCCATCACGCTCTTTAAGATCACTAAATTCGAGGCTTCTGGTCATTCCTAGGATATCCAGATCCACCAAAGGAGGGAGAGCATTTCCACATTTAGCTCCGAAGCTCTGGAATAGCCTTCCTGATATTGTTCGTTGCTCAGACTCGCTCTCCCAGTTTAAAACTAGACTAAAGACGCATCTCTTCAGCCAGGCATTCATATACATTTTTATCTTACAGTTACTGTAAATCCGGCCTCTAGTTCATAAACGCCAGAGGAGAACTGTTCCCCGACTGAGCCTGGGTTCTCCCAAGGTTTTTTTTTCTCCATTGGGTCACTTGATGGAGTTTTAGGACACCATTGGGTCACTTGATGGAGTTTTAGGACACCATTGGGTCACTTGATGGAGTTTTAGGACACCATTGGGTCACTTGATGGAGTTTTAGGACACCATTGGGTCACTTGATGGAGTTTTAGGACACCATTGGGTCACTTGATGGAGTTTTAGGACACCATTGGGTCACTGATGGAGTTTTAGGACACCATTGGGTCACTTGATGGAGTTTTAGGACACCATTGGGTCACTTGATGGAGTTTTAGGACACCATTGGGTCACTTGATGGAGTTTTAGGACACCATTGGGTCACTTGATGGAGTTTTAGGACACCATTGGGTCACTTGATGGAGTTTTAGGACACCATTGGGTCACTGATGGAGTTTTAGGACACCATTGGGTCACTGATGGAGTTTTAGGACACCATTGGGTCACCTGATGGAGTTTTAGGACACCATTGGGTCACTTGATGGAGTTTTAGGACACCATTGGGTCACTGATGGAGTTTTAGGACACCATTGGGTCACTGATGGAGTTTTAGGACACCATTGGGTTACTGATGGAGTTTTAGGACACCATTGGGTCACTGATGGAGTTTTAGGACACCATTGGGTCACTGATGGAGTTTTAGGACACCATTGGGTCACCTGATGGAGTTTTAGGACACCATTGGGTCACTTGATGGAGTTTTAGGACACCATTGGGTCACTTGATGGAGTTTTAGGACACCATTGGGTCACTGATGGAGTTTTAGGACACCATTGGGTCACCTGATGGAGTTTTAGGACACCATTGGGTCACTTGATGGAGTTTTAGGACACCATTGGGTCACTGATGGAGTTTTAGGACACCATTGGGTCACTGATGGAGTTTTAGGACACCATTGGGTCACCTGATGGAGTTTTAGGACACCATTGGGTCACTGATGGAGTTTTAGGACACCATTGGGTCACCTGATGGAGTTTTAGGACACCATTGGGTCACTGATGGAGTTTTAGGACACCATTGGGTCACTTGATGGAGTTTTAGGACACCATTGGGTCACTGATGGAGTTTTAGGACACCATTGGGTCACTGATGGAGTTTTAGGACACCATTGGGTCACCTGATGGAGTTTTAGGACACCATTGGGTCACTTGATGGAGTTTTAGGACACCATTGGGTCACTGATGGAGTTTTAGGACACCATTGGGTCACCTGATGGAGTTTTAGGACACCATTGGGTCACTGATGGAGTTTTAGGACACCATTGGGTCACTTGATGGAGTTTTAGGACACCATTGGGTCACCTGATGGAGTTTTAGGACACCATTGGGTCACTGATGGAGTTTTAGGACACCATTGGGTCACTGATGGAGTTTTAGGACACCATTGGGTCACTGATGGAGTTTTAGGACACCATTGGGTCACTGATGGAGTTTTAGGACACCATTGGGTCACTGATGGAGTTTTAGGACACCATTGGGTCACTGATGGAGTTTTAGGACACCATTGGGTCACTTGATGGAGTTTTAGGACACCATTGGGTCACCTGATGGAGTTTTAGGACACCATTGGGTCACCTGATGGAGTTTTAGGACACCATTGGGTCACTGATGGAGTTTTAGGACACCATTGGGTCACTGATGGAGTTTTAGGACACCATTGGGTCACTGATGGAGTTTTAGGACACCATTGGGTCACTTGATGGAGTTTTAGGACACCATTGGGTCATCTGATGGAGTTTTAGGACACCATTGGGTCACTTGATGGAGTTTTAGGACACACACTCCTCTCTCTCCACACACACACACTGCTCTCTCTGTTCACACACACACACACACACTCCTCTCACTCTCCTCTCACTCTCTCCATACACACTCCTCTCTCTCCATACACACTCCTCTCACTCTCCACACTCCTCTCACTCTCTCCACACACACACACTTTTTTGTGACTACAGTTTTGTAAGTGCTGTTCAACCTTTGACCACCAGATGGCCACAAACTACAGACAACAGTAAAACTAAATATGCTGTGGATTAATAACTCAACAGCACTGTCTCATCGTGAAGGAGATGCTGTTTATAAATATAACATTTCTCCATTTCTGAGATGTTGTAAGGGCTTTATCAGCAGATGTAAGGGCTTTATTACACCTGATGATGATGTTCATTCTCCGCTACTTCAGCCATCAATAGCATACATTTGTTTTTATAAGCTTTTAAGATCATGACACACTCAGATTTTAATTAAATCTTGACGTTTTGAATTAAAAATCTATAATTTACTTAAAATAATTGCAAGAAAATGCTTACTCCGGGTCTCCCCTTTATGACCAAATTTTTAGGTTTCAGTTTGGATACTTCTGATTTTTGGGCATAAAGCTTTTCTGAAGTCGTGCATTTTCTTATTTAAACCCTCATTTGATGTCGAGAAAGAGTTATTCTTAAAGTCAAATAAGTAGTTTGAAATCAGTCTTGAATTGTTCTTTAATGTCATGAGGAAAAGCTTATTTTGAGAAATGAATCTGTCTCATTTTATAACTGGGCAAAGCTTCTTCTCTTTCTGTAGAGTCCAAGTGAGAAAAGAGGCTTTTAATGGTCTAAAGAACATGTTTAATTTTCTGCACTTCAACACCAACGCAACAGCTAAACACAAAAGTTATCGAACATAAAACAAACTTACAAATATTATGCACTATTGCCACTAGTTGAGAAATAACTAAACAAGCAGTAGCCTATAAAAACACATCTAGCCCCTACTAATGCACACTTTAAAGTTATTTTAAGACGACGCACAGACGTACTTCCCAGCAAACACAGAACGTTCCCCTAACGTTCCCAAATGGTCTCATGTGGTTATTTTTTTGGGAACCAAATAGGAACGTTATAGGAACGTTCCATGTAGGTTATTTTTAGGTTCCATTTTTATAACGTAAGGAGAACGTTCCGGGAATGTTCCCCTAACCTTAAGGGACGTTAAGTACACGTAAAACTTAGGTAAATCTTAATAATTAAGTAGGTCAAAATTATGCCATACTCGGTTACAATTTTGAGATTAAAAAATTTGAAATTATGACATTAAAAAGTCCATATAACATTACAAAATTCGAAATTATGAGTGAAAAATCGAAATGATGGTTTTCTCTGTTGTGTGACGCACATCCTGTGACGTCGCACGCGCGCGGCCGCAGAAGGAGAGACCTCAGATCACGTGCTTCCTCATATATAGTCCAAAGCTATTTTTTAGTCTATGGTCTAAAGTCCACATGATCACACACACCCCGAGTGTGTGTCGCACAGAATGATGTTAGCGCGCTGTCTGCGGCCGAGAGCTCCTCGCGGGCTCTTCAGAGTCGCAGACTTCAGCTCGACTCTACAGCAGAAGGCCACGCGTGACACAACAACAGACACACAACAACTCACAACAACAGCGGAACACATCACAACAACAGCGGAACACATCACAACAACAGCGGAACACATCACAACAACAGCGGAACACATCACAACACACGCGGAGCTCTCTCAGACCGACACAACCCGAGGTGAGGCGCTCAGTAACACACACCTAGGCTAACGGGCTCGTGTCTGGGTCATCTTTAACACCAACAGATAATAAATAAATAAGAACACACTGTATTGACAGTTAAGCACGTTTCATCTTACAATTCTCATTATTGCAGCGCAAATCTCGAATGTCAGTGTTGAAATATGGAGGCTCCATTTTTATGGAAATTATATATACTGTTTTGTTTGTGGTGAAAATTATTTAAAGATTGTTACACATTAGGCTACATGTAATAATAAATTATGCATAATTACATGCAATTACAGGGACAGTTCACCCAAAAATTAAAGTTTTGTCATCATTTTCTCCCCCTTATGTTCCAAACTTGTCACAGACAGTTGTTGGACCCCATTGACCTCCACAGTGTTTAGTGCAGTGCTCCTGTAAAGCTCTGTGTGTGTTCAGGGTTTGACGTGGGCCTGCTGGTGTCGGTCCTGAGGCAGGAGAATGCTTCAGACGTCTGTGTCATCAGGGTCTCACCTGAGCTCAGGTACACCGACCACATGATCATCGTGAGCGGATCTTCCCCACGACACCTCAGCGCCATGGCGGAGTTCGTGCTCAAAGCGGTAAGACTGGCACCGCTACAGTAAAACTAGCGGACGCTAGTGACTCAACTGATCTATGGAAGCTTGTTTTCACCTGAGAATAAAACAAAGGGAATAGTGAGCAATAAACTCAGAATTCTGATTTATGAAGTCCGAATTGCAAGAAAAAAGTCAGAATTCCGATTAATGAACTGGGAATTGCGCAAAAAAAAAAGAGTTCCCATTTTTAAACTGGGAATTGCAAGAACAATTGTGTGAAAGTCACAGTTCCCTTTTTTACCTTGTTTATTCCAAGGCAGAAACGCTTCCATAGACCCGGATGGCGGAGTGTGTCGGCCCAGTGGGATGTGTCCGGCTGAGACCCGCCTGAGGTCCGGCTGAGACTCTTATATTCTCTCATATACTCTGAAAACACTCTTTATATCCGCAGTTTAAGTTCCAGCGTAAGAACGAGGAGCGGCACGTTCGGCTGGAGGGCAGAGACTGCGACGACTGGAAGTGCATCGACTTCGGTGGGTATCGGCTGTGTGAGTGTGAGAGTGAGAGAGTGTGTGTGTGTGTGTGTGAGAGTGAGTGTGTGTGTGAGTGGCCTGGTAAACCCTACGTTATGGGGACAAAATGTCCCCACAAGGATGGCAATATCTGAAATCCTTGTTCGTGTGGGGACATTTTTTGGTCCCCATGAGGAGAACAGCGTATAAATCACACTAAGTAATGTTGTTTGAAAATGTAAAAATGCAGAATGTCTCCTGTGATGGGTAGGGTTAGGGACAGGGGCAGTGTAAGGGGACAGAATATACAGTCTGTACAGTATAAAAATCATTATGTCTATGGAAAGTCCCCATAAAACATAAACACAACATGTGTGTGTGAGAGAGAGAGAGTGTGTGTGTGTGTGAGAGTGAGTGTGTGAGAGTGAGTCTGTGTTTGAGTGTGAGAGTGTGTGTG
>JAULUF010000019.1:17332500-17355000 GCA_031834385.1 Semotilus atromaculatus | reverse complement strand
GTGTAGTTCCTACCAGCCGTTTGTTGTAGTCCTTAAACTATTTCTTTAAAAGCAAATATCTCCCTTTGAACTTTAAGCATCAAAACTTTGCAGATGTTGTTTATGCTCAAACGGCAACATTACACACTAACCAAACTTAGAAAAGTAAAATTATATTTAACCACCCCACTAATAGTCTTAGTTAACTGTAATAACAGTGCATGTAATGTGTGTGTTTGTGTGTCGTTGTCTGGAAGGCTCATGCAGAGTATTCTAGATTCCTGAATCAGATGAGCAGTGTGATGCCCACACACACACACACAAATGAGCGCAGGGTTACCTGTGCCGGGACGCTAGCGGGCACGAGGGGATACTGCGCGGGGGGGACGGGCCCCGGGGCCGCGGGAGACACCGGATACGGAGGAGCGACGGGTTGCTGAGGAACGGGAACGGGATACGGCTGGAATCCCGCGGGAGGATGAGGATAATACTGAGACTGAGGAGGCATCCCGTTCATAGCAGGAGGCTGGAGGAAACCTGCTGACACACACACACACACGCGCGCACACACACACGCACACACACACACACACACACACACGCACTCACTCTGATCAGACTCAGCAGATGAGAACATACAAGCTGTGTGTGTGTGCGTGTGTGCGTGTGTGCGCGTGTGTGTGTTTACCCTGTGTGGGCATCACACTGCTCATCTGATTCAGGAATCTAGAATACTCAGCATGAACCTGCCAGACGACACACAAACACACACATTACATGCACTGTTATTACAGTTAACTAAGAAAGACTATTAAATACTATTTTCATTCTTTGCATTGAAGGTGAAATAATATAAAATATAAATATTAAATGATAATCTTCTTAAACTATAATAGTTTAACTAATATTAGAACAACAGTGATTACATCACAGACTGCTTTTTGTTTTATTTGTTCACGCTACTTTTATTTTACAAGAACAGTCTGTCATGCAGCACAATAAACCTGAAAACAGACAGAGTGAGACAGACAGACAGACAGATAGATACAAATAGAGTGAGACAGACAGACAGATACAAATAGAGTGAGACAGACAGACAGATAAAAATAGAATGAGACAGACAGACAGATAAAAATAGAGTGAGACAGACAGATAAAAATAGAGTGAGACAGACAGATAAAAATCGAGTGAGACAGACAGATAAAAATAGAGTGAGACAGACAGACAGAGACAGACAGACAGATAAAAATAGAGTGAGACAGACAGACAGATACAAATAGAGTGAGACAGACAGACAGATACAAATAGAGTGAGACAGACAGATAAAAATAGAATGAGACAGACAGGCAGATAAAAATAGAGTGAGACAGACAGATAAAAATAGAGTGAGACAGACAGATAAAATAAGACAGATAAAAATAGAGTGAGACAGACAGACAGAGACAGACAGACAGATACAAATAGAGTGAGACAGACAGACAGATAAAAATAGAGTGAGACAGACAGATAAAAATAGAGTGAGACAGACAGATAAAATAAGACAGATAAAAATAGAGTGAGACAGACAGACAGAGACAGACAGACAGATACAAATAGAGTGAGACAGACAGACAGATACAAATAGAGTGAGACAGACAGACAGAGACAGACAGACAGATAAAAATAGAGTGAGACAGACAGATAAAATGACAGACAGATAAAAATAGAGTGAGACAGACAGATAGACAGACAGACAGATAAAAATAGAGTGAGACAGACAGACAGAGACAGACAGACAGATAAAAATAGAGTGAGACAGACAGATAAAATGAGACAGATAAAAATAGAGTGAGACAGACAGACAGAGACAGACAGACAGATAAAAATAGAGTGAGACAGACAGACAGAGACAGACAGACAGATAAAAATAGAGTGAGACAGACAGATAGACAGACAGACAGATAAAAATAGAGTGAGACAGACAGACAGATAGACAGACAGACAGATAAAAATAGAGTGAGACAGACAGATAAAATGAGACAGATAAAAATAGAGTGAGACAGACAGACAGAGACAGACAGACAGATAAAAATAGAGTGAGACAGACAGACAGAGACAGACAGACAGATAAAAATAGAGTGAGACAGACAGACAGATAGACAGACAGATAGAGACAGACAGACAAAAATAGAGTGAGACAGACAGACAGAGACAGACAGACAGATAAAAATAGAGTGAGACAGACAGACAGATAGACAGACAGATAGAGACAGACAGACAAAAATAGAGTGAGACAGACAGACAGATACAAATAGAGTGAGACAGACAGACAGATACAAATAGAGTGAGACAGACAGATAAAAATAGAATGAGACAGACAGACAGATAAAAATAGAGTGAGACAGACAGATAAAAATAGAGTGAGACAGACAGATAAAATAAGACAGATAAAAATAGAGTGAGACAGACAGACAGAGACAGACAGACAGATACAAATAGAGTGAGACAGACAGACAGATAAAAATAGAGTGAGACAGACAGATAAAAATAGAGTGAGACAGACAGATAAAATAAGACAGATAAAAATAGAGTGAGACAGACAGACAGAGACAGACAGACAGATACAAATAGAGTGAGACAGACAGACAGATACAAATAGAGTGAGACAGACAGAGACAGACAGACAGATAAAAATAGAGTGAGACAGACAGATAAAATGAGACAGATAAAAATAGAGTGAGACAGACAGACAGAGACAGACAGACAGATAAAAATAGAGTGAGACAGACAGACAGAGACAGACAGACAGATAAAAATAGAGTGAGACAGACAGACAGATAGACAGACAGATAGAGACAGACAGACAAAAATAGAGTGAGACAGACAGACAGAGACAGACAGACAGATAAAAATAGAGTGAGACAGACAGACAGATAGACAGACAGATAGAGACAGACAGACAAAAATAGAGTGAGACAGACAGACAGACAGACAGAGACAGACAGACAGATAAAAATAGAGTGAGACAGACAGACAGATAAAAGAGTGAGACAGACAGACAGAGACAGACAGACAGATAAAAATAGAGTGAGACAGACAGACAGACAGATAAAAATAGAGTGAGACAGACAGACAGAGACAGAGTCAGACAGACAGATAAAAATAGAGAGACAGACAGACAGATAAAAATAGAGTGAGACAGACAGACAGATACAAATAGAGTGAGACAGACAGACAGAGACAGAGTCAGACAGACAGATAAAAATAGAGAGACAGACAGACAGATAAAAATAGAGTGAGACAGACAGACAGATACAAATAGAGTGAGACAGACAGACAGAGACAGACAGATAAAAATAGAGTGAGACAGACAGACAGATAGACAGACAGACAGATAGACAGACAGACAGATAGACAGACAGACAGATAAAAATAGAGTGAGACAGACAGACAGACAGATAGACAGACAGACAGATAAAAATAAAGTGAGACAGACAGATAAAAATAGAGTGAGACAGACAGACAGAGTCAGACAGACAGATAAAAATAGAGTGAGACAGACAGACAGAGTCAGACAGACAGATAAAAATAGAGTGAGACAGACAGACAGATAGACAGACAGATAGAGACAGACAGACAGATAAAAATAGAGTGAGACAGACAGACAGAGACAGAGTCAGACAGACAGATAAAAATAGAGTGAGACAGACAGACAGACAGATAAAAATAGAGTGAGACAGACCAGGGTATATGCAGGAATCTTGAAGTTAATTTTAATACCTTTTCAAGACTTTTTCAAGACCTTCTCAGTATTTTTTAATACCTCACCGCCACTTCAAGCTGTAACCATTTACATCAGTGATACTTTTAACTTAACAGTTTTAGTTTGTGATAAAGACTATAGACCACTGTGATACAAAAAAATAAAATAGGCTGGGATAGTAAATCAAAGCAAAGTTTATTAAAAAACTTCCCCATTCTGTTCATGCGTTCACCAACCTTCTCTTTAAAACATTTCGGTGCGTTGTAATACGCACTGGGAACGCCAGAGCAAACATTGTAGGGAACTACACGAACCTTTTCCACTGGTGGCACTTGGGCTACTAACTTTTTCAGTTACTGGCGCACAACATGATTTGGTCGCACAAATTATTTATAGTAAGCCGCTCTGGATAATAATGAACAATAATGAAACTGTATTGCATACAGATGTGCTTTTTATTTTACTTCCCATCTTTTAAACCACATGCCTTCTTGTTTTCTTTAAAATTGTTAGGGGTGTAAAATTCACGGTTCTGTTCGATTCGATACAGTGATGCAGGGCTCCAGACTAACTTTTTTCACCTCCGTCCTGGAACCGTCCTGAAAAACAATTTGAACCGTCCTAAAGTGAATGTCAACCGTCCCAAAAGCAAAATGTTGTTTCTGTACTTTATTATCTATAGTTGTTAGTCACATAATAAAAACACCATTACAATGTTTATGATATATATTATTATATTTATTTAGCTCCATTCAAAGTAGTTATCTGTAAACAGGTAAAAATGTAAATTTTATGTTTTTAAGCCCTGTCAATTTAAACATCAAGCGCAAATGTACGCACACAGAGCCGGGCAGACACAGCTCTCTCTCTCTCTGAGCTTGACGGACACGATGGTGATTCTAATTTAAGTCGGAATGCCCGTCTCGGTGAATATCCCCATAAACACAGTCGGTTATGCAGGGGTTTTCCTGCATTGACATTTTTTTTGCCGGCCTCTAAATCGATTTTTTGTCCCGCCAAAGCGTTATTTGATCGGTGAGTGATGTATAGATGAGTATAGTGATGTGTAGATGAGTGATGTAGAATGTCTGCTGCGCGAGCAGAGAGAGAGAGCCCCGGCCGCGCGCGCGATCTCACCGTCTTCAAACAACACTGTCTCTCTCTCCCTGTCTCTGAGCGCTGTCTCTCTCTCCCTCGCGATCGCACATGTTAATCAACATCAATTGACGCAATGGTAAAAAAAACGTTGCCATGAGATACAGGGCCGTCTTGGTGCTCAATCTGTATAATGTTACCGTTGTTTAACCAGCAACATATTTGCGATGTCATTAAGCCATTCGATAGATGCACCCGGTACCGCGGAACAAGTCTCCGGGTGAGTAGCCGGCCTGTGATAATAACTATAGTAACATCATGAGAAGACGCGCCGTGTTGAAACCGTTGAAGCAGTGCTTATGTGTAGACGTGCGTACTTCGTAGTGGGCACGTGATCTACATTCACAGCTTGAGCTGGGGAAGCAGTTATTGTGGGAACAGTGTTTGTATGAGGGCGCGCGCACTTCATAGCCTAAAACATAAGGTAGGTACAAAAATAATCAGTGATACATTTGCGACCCATTAAAAATTATGGTCGCAATGGCATTTCAAAAGGTCGCAGTGTAGTTTCCTGCATTGTGCTTTTGAACTTCCGCCCGCCCGCCCGCTCTGGTGCTCTCAGAGGCAATTTACGAACGCACCCACAATAGCCTAGTTTTTTATGTACCTGTTAGTTTTTTTTATATATAAAAATGACTAAATTCACACACTTTTACGATGTTTTTGGGACTCAAACTGTTGGACAGCTAATTCAGAAAAAATACTTTCAAAATTTAAGACTTTATAAAGCCGTGATAAGACTTTTTAATACTTTTTAAGGGTCTTAATTTTCCCAAAATTGATTTATCACCTTTTAATACTTTTCAAGACCCCGCGGATACCCTGCAGACAGACAGACATATAGACAGACAGATAAAAATAGAGTGAGACAGACAGACAGAGACAGACAGACAGACAGATAAAAATAGAGTGAGACAGACAGAGACAGAGACAGACAGACAGATAAAAATAGAGTGAGACAGACAGACAGAGACAGACAGACAGACAGATAAAAATAGAGTGAGACAGACAGAGACAGAGACAGACAGACAGATAAAAATAGAGTGAGACAGACAGAGACAGACAGACAGACAGAGAGACAGAGAGACAGAGACAGACACAGAGAGTGAGAGAGAGTGTGAAAAACATACAGAGAGTGAGCGACATAGACAGACAGGCAGAGAGTGAGACATGTCTTACGGTCTGCAGGAGGTTTTCACAGAGTGTTTTTGCAGCAGCAAGTCCTTCTGGTTTTGGGTGACTGGAGGAACAGAGAAAATCATAAACACTGATGTGCTTCAACTGCCTGAACACTACTCTAAAGTGACTGTGTGTGTGTGTGTGTGTGTGTGTGTGTGTGTGTGTGTGTGTGTGTGTGAGAGAGAGAAAGAAAGTGTGTGCATGTTTTTGTGATATATGAGAACACAAATGTGTATAATGACATGCATATTACACTGGTATTACAACTTACACGTGATTTATGAGGACATTGCATGAGTCCTCATATTTCAAATAGCTTAAAAAACATAAAAAACAATGTTTTTCTAAAAATGTAAAAATGCAGCATGTCTCCTGTGATGGGTAGGTTTAGGGACAGGGGCAGTGTGTGTGTGTGTGTGTGTGTGTGTGTGTGTGTGTGTGTGTGTGTGTGTGAGTTCAGTACACACACCTGATGTATATGTACATGGGCTCGAATGCCTCTCGCCCTGACGCCGGCTCCAGGCACCCGGACCCTTTCCCCCGCAGGAACACTTTGGCTCCGGTCTCTGCCTGAATGTGCTGGAGATACGAGCAGCCCGGACCCTCCACACACTCCTTCACACTGAAGCCGTGCAGCGCCTGATCCAGGCCCACAAACACCTTATCCTGCACATAGTGCATCTGAACACACACACACACACAGATTAGTCTCAGTCCTGTGTTGAATGAGGTAAACACTAAGACTAGCGCTGCTTACAGCTGTTCTTGAATCACATTTTCATCTTCCACCGTTACTCATTCAATTACTCTGGAGGTTCCTACATGTTCACATGTCGTTGAATGCGCAAAGTGACAGGAATGAATATATTTTAAAAGCAGACGTGCAGACCTTGTGCAAGTGACATTCAAAGTAGAAAACATAAGAATCTGAACTCAAGCACAGCTGCAGTTTCATAACTCGCAGGTTTCCCTGCTGTACTTTACACTTTATAACAATTATTAAAGCTCAGTGCCTTCTCATATAGGGTTGGGTTTGTTTGAATTTTAACAATTCGAATTCTGGTCATCAAGTCAAGTATATTTATATAGTGCTTTTCACAATACAGATTGTATCAAAGCATCAAGTCTGATTCTTATAGATTCCTAATTTCGCTTTCAATAAGATATCGTTCACATTTAGTCTTATTGCAGGGAATATCAGTGTTATTATAGAGCGGGAATATCAGCGTTATTATAGAGCGGGAATATCAGCGTTATTATAGAGCGGGAATATCAGTGTTATTATAGAGCGGGAATATTAGGCTGCTGTCACTTTAAGAGCTGCACGGACCCAATATACTGATACACATGAACACAGAAAACAGAGTCTCTCTCTCATACTGAAATGCTCACAAGGAATCGATAAGAGGAATCGAAATTGTAATTTTATGACAAGTATCCGATCCCTGACATCAAGTATTCGATTCCAATTCTGAAATCGAAATCTTGAGGTCAGGAATCGGATACTTGTATTAATATTCCCAACCCTATTCTCATACAACTCTGTTCTCGAGCTCATGTAACTCAGAGCAAATAACAATTATCAATAGCTCACTCTTGATAACCATTGTATAATTCGAGCTGTTGATAAGAGAAGTATTGAACGCTGTGAATGTGCTGTGAGTGTGAACCCCGTCTGGTGTGACAGCACATGTACTCACTCCTCCTGTATAGTGTGGTTTGTGTGCAGCAGAGGGGATTGTGGGTAAAGTGGTGGATCCGGGCTGCTGGTACACAGTGACCGTCGCTCCGCTGTAGGTCGAGTTGGTGGCGGCCTTCACTACACCGTTAGTGATGATCTCCTTAATCCTGTTAACAGCCTCTACACACACACACACAGAATGATGTTAAACACACACACACACACGGGATGAAACTCCTCCATCAGTGTTGTCACTCACTGTCCACTAAGTCCCGGGTCTGGCCCTGCACATGCAGATACAGCGGACGGTCACTGTGGAAAGATCAACAGACACGCATTAAAGTAACTACTGAATATTTATTGCAATCCAATCGCAGGGTTCGTACAGATGCTGTCAAATTAAATTCCAGGACTTTTCTTATATTTCAAGCACCTTGTAGGAACCCTCCAATTGCGCAATCCGATTCCCAGAGCATATAAAATCATATTCAGAACTCATCTGAGAGCTCGAGCTGATCTGGAGTGACGTATGAAGCGTCTCACCTGGGCAGTGCTTTGCTCTTCTCCTCCGAGGACATGTAGCGCCCCCTGGTGGACACCGCAGCACCACTCACTCTGCTGATCTGTGTGGAGAACATCAGCACTGAGCGAAACCAGCGGACACACACACACGCACACGCACGCACGCACACACACACACACACACGCACGCACGCACGCACGCACGCACGCACGCACGCACGATCCTGCTCTCACCTCGTCTTGAGTCTGTCCACGGGTCAGCAGATTTCGGCAGGTCAGCGGGACGTCATTAATCTCCACCTCTGCCACCACCAGATCATCCTTCAGTTTACTCCCCCCAGCACCTGAAACCTACAGGGGAGCATTAGTGTACGTCTCCCTTACACACACACTCTCCACACACACTGGCCCTCATTTATCAAAAGTGCGTACACCAAATTTCCAGCGTACACCTGGCGTACACACAAAACCACAGTGACTTTGAGATTTATCAATATGGACGTTGGAGTACGGCACGCTCCAATCCTACACCAGCTCAGGAGGGGGTGCACATGTACGCACGTTTTGAGTTAGTGCGGAAATTCTGTTTAACGTAGACACGTCTGTGAGAGAGGCTTCCTTATACACTGAGTTTCGGTTCATTTATGAGACGAGCTCCAGTTCACGCGCAGGCGCCTCCGTTTCGTGATTATCTATCGTCTGCTACATTTACTTCTTATTTATTAAATCCAGGCAATTGGTTGATGAAACATTGATTAAAATTAAGATACAATTAATACAAAACGAAATTCAGTTTAAAGAAAGGTTTTGTGCTTTCTGTGTGATGTCACTGTGAAAGTTTTAAAATATATTTTTGTGCCGCTTTCAGAGCGCTCACGTCCGCAACATTGTTTTTTTTCCTCATAAATGCGAACACGAAAAATAAAATAAAATGAATGGGCCTATTTTATGTTCTGTGGAGACTAGAGGTCGACCGATTCATCGGATTTGCCGATTAATCGGCACCGATAGTTGATTGGTGGAACTATCGTTATCGGCAAAAATCCATACCGATAGTTTTTCCTGGTTGCGTCCGTTGCTGGAGCGGCTGAGAAGTGCGCGCTGTCATTCATTAACAGTACTAGAGAGCAGAGAAGGGTCTACTGGCATCATGCAGTACAAGAGTGGCCTCTAGAGGTGTAATACACTATCACTCATGCCTCGTGTTTATTTCGACGCGTGACGCTGCGCGCTGCACTGAGAGCACACGCTGCATGCGTGGAGTGCCTGACATCAGATGCGCGTTTAAAGCACCGACAGCGAAAAGGTATTCATACAGTACATTTTGTCATATCATTATAAAGTGATTAACTTGTTGACTAGATGCTGCATTAGTAGAGAAAGAACCGCATGTTTGTTTGCCTTCGAGGCTGAGAGGACGCTAACATTAGTACCTCAAGCGGTTAAAACACGGACAAAAACAAACCTAAGTCCGACTCCGACCCGAATGTTTAATGTCACAATTGTTACCATATATTTGCATTAGATTATTACGTTATACGGCTGCTGGTCACTTTTATGCATTCATTATGCAGCGTTGCATATTTAAAGCTAGACGTAAAATAGTAAACTGATAGGCTATGTTCAATATACAGCCGACAGAAACATATAAACAAATCAGAAAAGCATTTGATTCGTGTTCAAAAAGAACTGATAAAAACATTTCAGTGTTTGAAGTGGAAAAACTTTTTAAAGCAAGATTCTGTGACGTTTACCGTCATCAATAGCAACGCATTATAACAGCGCACATCCATGTATCACAACGGACGCGCGCTCTCATTTCATCCAAATGCAACTTGCTGTCTTGCGTCTGCGTTTTTGATTGTCTTTAACATGAAATCAGAGTTGATTTATTGTTTACAGAGTTTGATAATGTTGTAATCATCTTGTATTGAATGAGTTAAACAGTTAAATTTTGAATGTAACTGTTTTTTTTAACTTACATTTTTTTTAATTCTTGACTGAGCAATGTAACTGGTTTTATTTGTTATTTAGAGTATTACTTTTTGTTTCAGTTGGAATTAATGTCTTTATTGACTTCAATATTTATTCATATTTATATATTTATTTAATTTAGCATGTTTTCATGGTTCATACAGTTTATATATATAAATATATATATATATATAGAGGCCTGTATATAAAGTTCAGCACTGTTTTACTTGGAGTGTTATGTTTAAGCAATAAGGTTCCAGAGGCTGTGCTGTATCGTGAATAATTGTTTTTATCCAGTATCAATTTTAAAAACTATCGGTTGATTAATCGGTTATCGGCAAGTACGGCCCAACCTAGCTATCGTTATCGGTAAAATCCACTATCGGTCGACCTCTAGTGGAGACTAGTTACTCATAATTTTTATTCTGAATACGCAACGCCGGTACATGTATTCCGTTAGTCCCCAACACTGATATTAGTATATAATTCTGCAAGATATTTTAATAACACGGTTTTGGCGGTTATAGAGTTCTAATGACGGTGTTCAACAATAACAGTCGGTCTCATTTGTGTGACTTTACCAAAGCATTTGATTTGTAGGCATATGTATTCCTTCAGTTGCGATCCTGTGCGCTTTACCTGACGTTCAGGGTTCGGCCCGGCAGCGCACGGACTGGGTTCAGTCATGAAAGGCTTTCAATGACCAAAAAATTATTCAGACTGACAAAATAATAAAAATGACATTCTTCTTCTTTTAAATAATAATAATAATAAATAATAATAACAACAATACAAATAATAATAATAATGACATTCATCTTCTAAATAACAATAAGCGTCATTAATAATAAAAATCTTAATAATAATAAGAATAATATTACAAATTGACCTGCAATTATTAATGTGAATGAATGGTACTCCACATCACATAATCGTCACTATTGTACACCCCAATACATGTGACGTGATACGAAATTAAATGCTAATTGTTTCAAAACACGTGCTGTAAAATAATGCATTGTGATAGGTCATTTGATCTTCACGTCAGAGAAGTGTCTCTTCTTTGCCGTCTTCCGTGTGTCCATGGCGTAAAATGAGGGCGTGGGGGAACTCCTCACACACACTCCCCAATCCTCACTCCTCACACTCCCCAATCCTCACTCTCCACACACTCCCCAATCCTCACTCCTCACACACACTCCCCAATCCTCACTCCTCACACACACTCCCCAATCCTCACTCTCCACACACTCCCCAATCCTCACTCCTCACACACACTCCCCAATCCTCACTCTCCACACACTCCCCAATCCTCACTCCTCACACACACTCCACACACTCCCCAATCCTCACTCTCCACACACTCCCCAATCCTCACTCTCCACACACTCCCCAATCCTCACTCTCCACACACTCCCCAATCCTCACTCTCCACACACTCCCCAATCCTCACTCCTCACACACACTCCACACACTCCCCAATCCTCACTCTCCACACACTCCCCAATCCTCACTCTCCACACACTCCCCAATCCTCACTCTCCACACACTCCCCAATCCTCACTCTCCACACACTCCCCAATCCTCACTCCTCACACACACTCCACACACTCCCCAATCCTCACTCTCCACACACTCCCCAATCCTCACTCTCCACACACTCCCCAATCCTCACTCTCCACACACTCCCCAATCCTCACTCTCCACACACTCCCCAATCCTCACTGTCCACACACTCCCCAATCCTCACTCTCCACACACTCCCCAATCCTCACTCTCCACACTCTCCACACACTCCCCAATCCTCACTCTCCACACACTCAATCCTCACTCTCCACACACTCCCCAATCCTCACTCTCCACACACTCCACACGCTCCCCAATCCTCACTCTCCACACACTCCCCAATCCTCACTCTCCACACACTCAATCCTCATTCTCCACACACTCCTCACACACACTCCCCACACACACTCCCCAATCCTCACACACACTCCTCAATCTTCACTCTCCACACACTCCTCACACTCACACTCCCCAATCCTCACACACACTCCTCAATCTTCACTCTCCACACACTCCTCACACACACTCCCCAATCCTCACTCTCCACACACTCCTCACACACACTCCCCAATCCACACACTCCTCAATCTTCACTCTCCACACACTCCTCACACACACACTCCTCAATCTCCACACACTCCCCAATCCTCACTCCTCACACACACTCCCCAATCCTCTCTCTCCACACACTCAATCCTCACTCTCCACACACTCCCCAATCCTCACTCCTCACACACACTCCTCAATCCTCACACACACTCCACAATCCTCACTCTCCATACACTCCTCACACTCACACTCCTCAATCTCCACACACTCAATCCTCACTCTCCACACACTCCACAATCCTCACTTTTCACACACTCCTCAATCCTCACTCTCCACAATCCTCACTCTCCACACTCCTCACACTCCTCAATCTCCACACACTCAATCCTCACTCTCCACACACTCCTCACACACACTCCCCAATCCTCACACACACTCCCCAATCCTCACACACACTCCCCAATCCTCACTCTCCACACACTCAATCCTCACTCTCCACACACTCCTCACACACACTCCCCAATCCTCACTCCTCACACACACTCCACACACTCCTCAATCCTCACTCTCCACACACTCCACAATCCTCACTCTCCACACACTCCCCAATCCTCACTCCTCACACACACTCCACACACTCCACAATCCTCACTCTCCACACACTCCACAATCCTCACTTTTCACACACTCCTCAATCCTCACTCTCCACACTCTCCACAATCCTCACTCTCCATACACTCCTCACACTCACACTCCTCAATCTCCACACACTCAATCCTCACTCTCCACACACTCCTCACACACACTCCCCAATCCTCACTCCTCACACACACTCCACACACTCCCCAATCCTCACTCTCCACACACTCCTCACACACACACTCCTCACACTCACACTCCTCAATCTCCAAACACTCAATCCTCACTCTCCACACACTCCACAATCCTCACTTTTCACACACTCCTCAATCCTCACTCTCCACACACTCCACAATCCTCACTTTTCACACACTCCTCAATCCTCACTCTCCACACACTCCACAATCCTCACTCTCCACACACTCAATCCTCACTCTCCACACACTCCCACTCCTCAATCTCCACACACTCAATCCTCACTCTCCACACTCCACAATCCTCACTTTTCACACACTCCTCAATCCTCACTCTCCACACACACTCCACACACTCCTCAATCCTCACTCTCCACACACTCCTCACTGTGTGAAATCAGTTCACAGAAGGAAGTTATTAATTGTGTAAATGTTCCTGAAGTATGCAATGCTGTGAAGTACAGATGAACTTGAGTGACATCATTACAGAACTCTGTATATCATATATAAGCAGGACTGACTTTATCAGCAGGAGCAGCGCTGTTGATCTGCGACGGCTTGAGTTTTCCTTTAGCCACTAGCATAGCGTTGATCTTAGCAGCGACAGCGGCCGCGGCGTCCAGAGCTCCAGTGGGAGCAGAACCTCCATCAGAACAGCCTGAGGAACCGGAGGAACCCGGGCCGGCCTGGTCCCACTTACTGCGCCGCCTGATAAACACAAACACATCATCATCATCATTTCCAACACAAGACACCAAACTCGCTAGAATTAAAGGGGTGGTATAATGCCCTTTTCACAAAATGTAAAATAAATCTCTGATGTCCCCAGAGTGTGTGTGTGAAGTTTTAGCTCAAAATACCCCACAGATATTTTTATATAGACCTTATGCACGAGAAAAACGAGGGCGCCGCCATCTTTAGAAAATTGTCTTTGAACTTCCGTTTTTGCGGTAGCTCTGTATATTTCTATGGCATCGCTGTCGAGGAGTAATTAGCTGTGAAGTGGATTTACTTATATAGAGTTAACGAAAGTTATCACGAGCATTGCAATGTTTATCATCAGCATTGTAAAGCAGTTGTCTTAACAAATGTCGACCGGGAACTTTTTTAAACGAGCTGTCCATTCATCTATGAAAGATCGTTGTGAAAATACAGACCGGAAGTCAAAAGACAACGAGCGCAGCGCTGAAAAGGGGCGGGGCTACATAAGGTCTATAGCACGTTAAAATGGTCACTTTTTGAGGGTGAGCAAAAAACACCGTTTTTGTACGTCCCTTTAAATGCAAATGAGCCGGGGGCGGAGCCACAACAACTTGTGTCCGTACATGCACTGAACATTTTTTAAATGTCTGAAAGGTGTAGACTGGTGAGGAGCCGAGCAGCAGATCCAGGGTCAGTGCTTCACCGTCCTGATCCAGGGTCAGTGCTTCACCGTCCTGATCCAGGGTCAGTGCTTCACCGTCCTGATCCAGGGTCAGTGCTTCACCGTCCTGATCCAGGGTCAGTGCTTCACCGTCCTGATCCAGGGTCAGTGCTTCACCGTCCTGATCCAGGGTCAGTGCTTCACCGTCCTGATCCAGGGTCAGTGCTTCACCGTCATGATCCAGGGTCAGTGCTTCACCGTCCTGATCCAGGGTCAGTGCTTCACCGTCATGATCAAGGGTCAGTGCTTCACCGTCATGATCCAGGGTCAGTGCTTCACCGTCCTGATCCAGGGTCAGTGCTTCACCGTCATGATCCAGGGTCAGTGCTTCACCGTCCTGATCCAGGGTCAGTGCTTCACCGTCATGATCAAGGGTCAGTGCTTCACCGTCCTGATCCAGGGTCAGTGCTTCACCGTCCTGATCCAGGGTCAGTGCTTCACCGTCCTGATCCAGGGTCAGTGCTTCACCGTCCTGATCCAGGGTCAGTGCTTCACCGTCCTGATCCAGGGTCAGTGCTTCACCGTCCTGATCCAGGGTCAGTGCTTCACCGTCCTGATCCAGGGTCAGTGCTTCACCGTCATGATCAAGGGTCAGTGCTTCACCGTCCTGATCCAGGGTCAGTGCTTCACCGTCCTGATCCAGGGTCAGTGCTTCACCGTCCTGATCCAGGGTCAGTGCTTCACCGTCCTGATCCAGGGTCAGTGCTTCACCGTCCTGATCCAGGGTCAGTGCTTCACCGTCCTGATCCAGGGTCAGTGCTTCACCGTCCTGATCCAGGGTCAGTGCTTCACCGTCCTGATCCAGGGTCAGTGCTTCACCGTCCTGATCCAGGGTCAGTGCTTCACCGTCATGATCCATAACACACAAACACTTCTTGTTGCCACTGTGGCAAATGACTCTTAAAATTGTGTGGCCGTTAAATAATGTGATTTTCAGAAAGAAAATGATAAATGTACATAATTTCAATGCATGTTTTCAGGAATGGTTGTTGAATAAAAAACTATTTAAAAGGCTTGTAAGACTGAAACATGATATTTTATTATTTCACATATGATGGTGATTAAACGAAAAGTAAAAAATAAACACCATATTATATTTATAATAAATTAAATCTTTTTGAATATAACAGACAAGTAACGTTAGCCCTCTAGATTATGTTATCCCTCACTCACACAAAAGCCCTGTTCCACCACACACAGAGACTGACCAATGAACTTCACTGACTGGATGAAGATGAACATCTACTTCGACACATTTATTGAATACGATTATCAGCATTATCAGATCAACCACTGTACTTCTGATATGTACTAGGTTATGTTAATGAATGTTTATCACACACTTTACACTGTTCTCTGGGTCCACATCCCGGTATTACCATGGTACTGTTTGATAACATCGACAGTGCGGAACAGAAGCAGGATATGATGATCTTATTAATTATGTTTCATAAGTCTCTGCTTCTGTCGGTTTGTTGTTAACGTTACGTAACACCCGCCATTAGCAGAGCCGTCGAACTCTTTAACCGCGCCGCGACCGAACACACACACACACACACACACACACTTACCCGCCGCTGTGCGGGACACCGAATGACATCTGTTGCGTTGAGTTTATGCTCCTGATCACGATAAATCGAACCGATCAGAAACGATCTGACGCTCGAGCAGACACACCATCAACGGAAACACTGCTGTCTGCGTCACTTCCGCTATCATCGCGCATGCGCAGAACCCCTCTGACAAACTCCCCTCACAAATGTTTTTTATTTTATTTACATTTTTATTCTTAATACAGAAATTACAGAGTCAAAGTAATACAAAAGAAAAATAAATTATTAATTTTCTAATGAAAGAAAAAGATGTATAAGAAACAATGATCTCGTTATCATGTTCGTCACCAGTGGAACTAAAATTACGTGAAGTTTTCGGAATCGTCAAAGGGAAATAAGATTATGGGCTTGTTTTTAAATGCTTAATTAATGTGTGTACTTCATTGCTGTATGGGTTATTATAAAATATTATAATTATAAACGGTTATTATTTCACGATTCTCACATTTTAATTCAAAATGGGGTTTACAGGAAAATTATTGACTTTTCACCTTATTGAAAAGAAACTTCCACTTCAGATTAATATTTAACAAAAAGAAAAAGGGGAAAACCCCGCGAAAATACTACTACAGACAAGTACATTAGTCAAAACAATGAACAATACTTTAAAAGATTCAACCTATAATTATTTTATAAATACCTGAAAATCTATACTGAAGAATAGGCTACATATCGATTAATGCTATTTAAGCAGCTTATTACGGTATTTTAAACGGTAAAATCAAACCCAAACTTACATTCACATGTAAATTATTTCTTTTAGATTCCAACAAAGGCCAGTTTTCAATCATTTTTGCTTTTTTTGTTAAAGACATTTTCTGCACAAAAATAGCTGTCCTCAGATTTACTGTCATTACCATCATAAGGCAAAATTCCACAGCAAACTTTGGCATGAAAAATACTTTTTTTTTATTTAAAAGAAAAAAAAATGCTACATTAGGTAAACTTACCCCTAACTTTGCAGATATAGCTATAAAATAATATAAATTTTGGTAATAACATAGGAAAAACTCATTTATTTACTTTTAAAAGAACACGTTTAAAGAATCAATAGTGAAAATGTATATTCCTGCACCAGAATTCGAGGAGCCGGTCATGAATATTAATTAGAACACAGTGACGTCACGTCTTAAGATCACGCGCATCAGGAACACATTTACCACAAAAGATAAAACACTGAACTCGTGTAGGATAAAAGGACCAGCAGGAGGCAGCAGAGTCTATTTCAACGTAAATCTTTGTTTATTTGCTCTTCATTTGTACAACATGAGAAATGAGATTTGACTCTGAACAGAAAACACATCCCTGATTGAAGGCTTTGAGCCGGAGCCCGTCCCGTCACCCGAATCACTCACACAACATACGAAACAACTCAGATTCAATTACATCAATGAATAAACAACGTCTTTGGAGAGACTTTACTCAATAATAGGGCGTTCATATTTCCAAGCACAAATATATACAATAAATTAATATTCACCAAACATTTGCATAACCACTTTAGTGCATGGCTCAAGATTTCCTGAGAATAGTTGCAAAAAATAAAATAAAAAATAAACTAAGGCAGCTTGACCTTTTTACATAAAAAATTCAGCGAAGTAGGCTACTTAATATTCATGATGCAAAGAGTTTTTTTTAAAAGAAATTGAGGATTTACAATCATCATAAGTGGAACAAGATTATATTTCACAACACAAAGATTCCGTTTTAGTGCAAATAAACCTCTTTGGGTAGTTTCCCTACTGTCAGCAGTACAGTAACAAACACCAGACGAAAATCCCAGAATGCATCGCGACACGCTTCCCATGAGGCTCAGCGTGCGTCTTATAGAGACTGTAGATCGATTTGATATATAAGGTCGAAGAGCGAAAAGAAAGCGGCTAAAGCTATAGTTCATGCCATTAATGACTCATATTTCATATAATGCAAATCATTTTATAATCTCAAAAATATCTCAGATATGTATTTGCTTTAAGAAAGGCAAGGCTCCTCCACGTTCTGTCTGCCTGCTTCTATGCTGGTCATCGGAGGCGATTGTAGTTTTAATCAGAAATTCAATGTGCAAAACTTGCAAAGAGCGGACGTTTGAATCTCAGTTCTCTACAGCACCTGAGCATTTATATGTGCGTTTGCACACGTTACATCTGATCAGGCTTCACCGCGTCTACCTGAGGCCATTACCAGGAGAAAGGCAGAACCGATCCTCAAGGAGTTGCTCAGACTGAACTCAAAGACTCGAGGAGTCGCTCAGACTGAACTCAAAGACTCGAGGAGTCGCTCAGACTGAACTCAAAGACTCGAGGAGTCGCTCAGACTGAACTCAAAGACTCGAGGAGTCGCTCAGACTGAACTCAAAGACTCGAGGAGTCGCTCAGACTGAACTCAAAGACTCGAGGAGTCGCTCAGACTGAACTCAAAGACTCGAGGAGTCGCTAAGACTGAACTCAAAGACTCGAGGAGTCGCTCAGACTGAACTCAAAGACTCGAGGAGTCGCTCAGACTGAACTCAAAGACTCGAGGAGTCGCTCAGACTGAACTCAAAGACTCGAGGAGTCGCTCAGACTGAACTCAAAGACTCGAGGAGTCGCTAAGACTGAACTCAAAGACTCGAGGAGTCGCTCAGACTTAACTCAAAGACTCGAAGAGTCGCTCAGACTGAACTCAAAGACTCGAGGAGTCGCTCAGACTGAACTCAAAGACTCGAGGAGTCGCTAAGACTGAACTCAAAGACTCAAGAAGTTCCTCAGACTGAACTCAAAGACTCAAGGAGTCGCTAAGACTGAACTCAAGGAGTCGCTAAGACTGAACTCAAAGACTGAAGGAGTCGCTAAGACTGAACTCAAAGACTCAAGGAGTCGCTCAGACTGAACTCAAAGATTCAGATACTCGAGGAGTCGCTGAGACTGAACTCAAAGACTCAAGGAGTCGTTCTTGAAGGAAGCAAAGTGATGGAAGATTTGATTCTTCTAAGGAAGAGAAGATGCAGAATAACCCAAGCGCCTCAACCAGGAAAGTCACAATAAATATCAAACCGACAAATAAATAAATAGAATAGTATACAAAAGAATTCTCCATCCTGCCATGTCACCTTTTCTAAAGAAAATGAGTGCGCAGCAAAACCAGATGTGTCCTAAAATAAATTCAGGATGAAATCAAGCTCATCCTCCCAAACAAGCAAAAAACGCCGTAAACGAAAAGCAAACAAATGCGTCTGATTAAGATTCTCAAGTCCTGAAAGCCCTTTAAATGTGTGAGAACTGAGACCTGGTCCTTTTCAAGTCTTCCTCTCAAAGACAACAGACAGAAAAAAAAACACATTTAAAGGCTACAAATATCTGAAAAATTCATTGACATAATTAATCTCTGCTAACCAATATTCTTTGGTATGAAAGGAAATTCTATCATTTAAAGAGAAAATAAATTCCAAACTTTTTTTATTTGGAAAAGGCTAAATTTAAGAGCAGCTACAGTACATTCCCGTCATGATGTCCTGAGTGCCAGTAGGTGGCGATATAAACATCCCGTTTAGAGCAAGGCCACGCCCCCCCCCCCCCCCTCCCCTCCAGCTGCTTCATTTGCATTCCTAACTCAAGTTTTTTTTTTTTTAAATCAGGTTTGTTCAATCACTCCATCGTGTTGAAATCTTGCATAGCGTGAACATTAACAAGACAAATCTCCAAAAGAAGTCAATTTTGGATTCATACAAAAACCCTGTACCGCAGAAACAAAGCACAAAACAAAGACCCTGCGTGATTCTTCATGAGCTCCACCAGCACCAGAAACAGAAGATGATGCGACTACACCACTGATATATGATGGAACACACACACACACACACACACACACACACACACACACGTCACTCCTCCTCCTCGCCAGCATCTTCCTGCACCTCATCCTCCTCTTCCCACGTTCTGTGTGTGATGGAGCCGCTCCCGTGCGGAGACGAGCCTCGTTCGGCTTTTTCCAGGGATTTTCCCAGTGGCCCGGCGACAGCTCGCCACAACAGCTCCGGGAAGGGCATCCGGGCGCCGGCCATCAGTGGAACCCCCGGGACGGGTCCGCCGTGGCCCTCGAGGAGCCCTGCCACGGCGCTCATGTGGTCCTGCTGGTGGAGGCCGAAGGGTTCTGTGGGAGGAGATGCTCCCGGGTCCGGGCCGGGTCCGCGTCGGGGCCGGCGGGTCCGGAGCTCCAGGCAACTGTGGCCCTTCCGGTGCCGCTGAAGATGGTCTTCGCGGGCGAAAGCCTTGTGGCACAGCGGGCACTCGAAGGGCCGGTCGCCGCTGTGAAGCGAGAGGTGGTTCTTCAGGTCGTAGGAGTGCAGGAACCGTGCGGGACAGCTGGGACACGGATACGGGCGCTCACCCGTGTGCTTACGCATGTGGATCTTCAGCTTGTCATTCCTGAGACGAGAAACAAGCGAGAATAAAGGAGTAGTTCAGAATTAAAATTTCCAGATCATTTACTCACCTCCTCACCACGTCATCCAAGATGTTCATGCGTTTCTTTCTTCAGTCGAAAAGAAATGAGGAAAACATTCCAGGATTTCCTCCATATAGTGACGTCAATGGGGTCCAACGGGTCAAAGGTCCAGATGTGAGTTTCAGTGCAGCTTCAAAGTCTCGACACGATCCAGCCGAGGAATAAGAGTCTCATCTACACAAACCAGCGACATTTATAACACAATACACATTTATATACTTTTTAACCACTAATGCTCATCTTGCTCTGGCTGTGATGCGACACACATTACATCATCACGCTGAAAGGTCACGTGTGTTCCGGTTCAGAAATGTAGGATAGGGCGAAAAAGTCATCTCATTTTCTCTTCCAACTTCAAAATAGTCCAACATTGTTGTTTACCTTTAATTTATTTATTTTTGTAAATGGCGTTTGACTTAACACGTTCTCTTTGTAAACACTGGGTCGGTTCTTACGCCTACGTCACGCTTGACCTTTCAACGTGTAATGTGTGTCGCATCACAGCTAGTGGAAGACGAGCATTAGTGGTTAAAAAGTATATAAATGTTTATTGTGTTATAAATGTCGCTGGTTTGTGTAGATGAGACTCTTATTCCTCGGCTGGATCGTGTCGAGACTTTGAAGCTGCACTGAAACTCACATCTGGACCTTTGACCCGTTGGACCCCATTGACGTCACTATATGGAGGAAATCCTGGAATGTTTTCCTCATTTCTTTCGACTGAAGAAAGAAACGCATGAACATCTTGGATGACGTGGGAGGGAGGTGAGTAATTGATCTGGAAATTTTAATTCTGAAGTCAAACAGAAATATAATCAGAAATTGCAAGTAATTTTCTCTAACAATCACAAAGTAGCAAAATGCGTTAAAGGTGTGTATGGTACCGTGTGAAGCGCACGCCGCAGGCCGAGCACTGGAACGGCTTCTCGCCCGTGTGTGTCCTCATGTGTCGCGGCAGCTTTCCGGCCCCGTGGATGATCTTCTGGCAGACGGGACACTGTTGTGGCGTCTGAGACTTTCTCTTACGAACGCTCCCGACCGTGGCTCCGCCCCCTCCCCCGTCCCCCTGCTGTGATTGGCCGTGATGAGGCGTGGCCCGCCCCTGCGCTCCAGACTCCTCCTCCTCAGAGGGCGTGTCTTCGGGCCTGTAGGACTCGTGTGCGGCTCCGTTCATCAGGAGCCCTCTGTGTGCTTCTCGTCCCTGCGTGGGAAGCAAACCGTATTCAGGCGTATCCTCAGACGCGGGCGCTATGAAGCTAACAGGTCTAGCGGGAGACCCGGCTCTGGCTACGGAGCACCGGTCCTGCTTGCGACGCGACGGCAAACGTGCCGCTTCCTTCACGGGATTCGCCAGATTGTCGTCCGCCTCACCCAGAATGTCCCGGCACGCGTCCGCCACGCACTGGATGCCCAGCAGCTGCGCCCCCTTCAGGACGTCCCGCATGCCCGAGCTGCGGATGGTTAGCGTAGCGGTGTAGGCGAACTCCAGCAGCGCGGCGAGCGCGTCGGGCGACACACAGTCCAGCTGGCACACGCTGCACCCGTCGCCCACGCCCTCGCCCGTCTCCTCGCCCTCCTCCGCGCCGAACAGACGCCGGAAGTACAGGCTGACGGCCGCCATGACGGAGCGGTGCGTGGGGTAACGTGTGCCGCGAGAGGTCAGGGTGAGGTCGCAGAGGAGCCCGGTCCGCCGCTGCGCGTTGAGACGGGACAGCAGCTCATTGCTGTGCTCCGGGAAGGGGATCCCGATTAGACCGTCCTCTCCTGGAGACATCGCCACCTGCAGGCACAGAGGAAACACA
>JAULUF010000019.1:17300000-17327500 GCA_031834385.1 Semotilus atromaculatus | reverse complement strand
CTGAATAACTGCAGGAATAAAGAATAAATAAATGAAAACATTAAATGATGTATAAATGAGCAACAAGTAAATGTCAGGTAAAATCACAGTCTCTGCAGATCCGAGAACAACTGAACACACACACTGCATACACAGAACACACACTGATCACACACTGAACACACACTCACCAGCTGAGCTCATTTTAGAGTAAACCATCAAACACTACAGATGTGAAAATAGACAAAGAACTCATGCATGTTTTTCAGAAGAACAGAGGAGTGATACGAGAGAGAGACACAGAGAGAGAGAGAGAGAGAGACAGAGAGAGAGACAGAGAGAGAGAGAGAGAGAGAGAGAGACAGAGAGAGAGACACACAGAGAGAGAGAGAGGGAGACACACACAGAGAGAGAGAGAGAGAGAGAGAGAGAGACACACAGAGAGAGAGAGAGAGAGAGAGAGAGAGAGAGAGAGAGACAGAGAGACACACAGAGAGAGAGAGAGAGAGAGAGAGACAGACAGAGAGAGAGAGACAGAGAGACACACAGAGAGAGAGAGACACACAGAGAGAGAGAGAGAGAGAGAGAGAGAGAGAGAGAGAGAGAGAGACCGAGAGGGAGAGAGAGAGAGACAGACAAAGAGGGGGGGAGAGAGAGAGAGAGAGAGAGAGAGAGAGAGAGAGAGAGAGAGAGAGAGAGAGAGAGAGAGAGAGAGAGAGAGTCTCACAGGAACTCCTGCTGTTTCATCTGTGTTTCTCTACACACTCTCAGACACACTTATATCTGAGAATGTCATGAAAGAGTACATGATCGTCGTGTGTGTGTGTGTGTGTGAGAGAGAGAGAGTGTGTGTGTGAGTGCTAAACTCTTAACAAGGAAATCTTCTGAAATCTTTGCTACTGAAAGTCACTCCGCTGCTTCATAGAAACGATTTGCTTTGTTTATTAATATTTTTATTAATATATAAATTAATAAAAGCACAAAAGTTTATTAATATAGCACACTCGGACAACTGGAATATCCTGCAAAAGTTAAAATTGTGATGATTATAGCTTACAACTTATCGAAACACCAAATTAAAAATAAAAAAAACTGAAAAGTATAATCGTGCATATGTATATAGTTATATATACTAAATATACACACACCTAAAGGATTATTAGGAACACCTGTTCAATTTCTCATTAATGCAATTATCTAATCAACCAATCACATGTCAGTTGCTTCAATGCATTTAGGGGTGTGGTCCTGGTCAAGACAATCTCCTGAACTCCAAACTGAATGTCAGAATGGGAAAGAAAGGTGATTTAAGCAATTTTGAGCGTGGCATGGTTGTTGGTGCCAGACGGGCTGGTCTGAGTATTTCACAATCTGCTCAGTTACTGGGATTTTCACGCACAGCCATTTATAGGGTTTACAAAGAATGGTGTGAAAAGGGAAAAACATCCAGTATGCGGCAGTCCTGTGGGCAAAAATGCCTTGTTGATGCTAGAGGTCAGAGGAGAATGGGCCGACTGATTCAAGCTGATAGAAGAGCAACTTTGACTGAAATAACCACTCGTTACAACCGAGGTATGCAACAAAGCATTTGTGAAGCCACAACACGCACAACCTGGAGGCGGATGGGCTACAACAGCAGAAGACCCCACCGGGTACCACTCATCTCCACTACAAATAGGAAAAAGAGGCTACAATTTCCAAGAGCTCACCAAAATTGGACAGTTGAAGACTGGAAAAATGTTGCCTGGTCTGATGAGTCTCGATTTCTGTTGAGACATTCAGATGGTAGAGTCAGAATTTGGCGTAAACAGAATGAGAACATGGATCCATCATGCCTTGTTACCACTGTGCAGGCTGGTGGTGGTGGTGTAATGGTGTGGGGGATGTTTTCTTGGCACACTTTAGGCCCCTTAGTGCCAATTGGGCATCGTTTAAATGCCACGGCCTACCTGAGCATTGTTTCTGACCATGTCCATCCCTTTATGGCCACCATGTACCCATCCTCTGATGGCTACTTCCAGCAGGATAATGCACCATGTCACAAAGCTTGAATCATTTCAAATTGGTTTCTTGAACATGACAATGAGTTCACTGTACTAAAATGGCCCCCACAGTCACCAGATCTCAACCCAATAGAGCATCTTTGGGATGTGGTGGAACGGGAGCTTCGTGCCCTGGATGTGTGTGTGTGACGTACCCAGACACAGAGGAGTGGGGTAGTTCCAGCGCCTCACGGGTCCCGGCATGCATGTTATATATGCACTTCCCTGCAAACGGTGGAAATGAAGAAAGATATTGACTTTTCCAAGAAGCTCTCACCAATTCCACAGAAAGATGAATCACTCGTAACAAACGAATCATTCAGCGTGCCACAAAAATAACAAAGCCCTGGCGCTGTGAATGAATGTAAGAGCTGGATGTGCATCCCACAAATCTCCATCAACTGCAAGATGCTATCCTATCAATATGGGCCAACATTTAAAAAGAAATGCTTTCAGCACCTTGTTGAATCAATGCCACGTAGAATTAAAGCAGTTCTGAAGGTGAAAGGGGGTCAAACACAGTATTAGTATGGTGTTCCTAATAATCCTTTAGGTGAGTGTATTAGTGTCACCTTTTAATTTGAATTCCTGAAATACACAAACTTTTGCACGATATTAAAAATTTTCGAGTTTCACCTGTAAATCAGAGAAATCTGTCCGTTCTGATGGAGTTCCCAGCACTCAGTTATTATCTCTATTCACCATAACCCCACATCGCCCTCCAGAATCCACTACTGTAATAGGATCCTGTACGGCACGACATCAAGAAGCTTAAACTAACTCCAATGACCACATCACCCTCAGGAACCTCCACACACACACACACACACCTTCACATCACCCAGTCCTCAGGAACCTCCACACACACCTTCACATCACCCAGTCCTCAGGAACCTCCACACACACACACACACACACACACACACAGTCCTCAAGGCCTCACCGACTCCCGGTCCCACAACAAACCCAACTCTAAACCCTTCTCCTCACCCTGAAACATCCCTGACTGCACGGATCTTACAGAATTCAAAACCTTGACAAAAACTCATCTTTTTAAAATTGCTTTTAATGTTTAAATTAACCTTTCTGTTTTTAGTGTTTTTACTTTCTATGTTGTTTCTTCTGTTTTACGATTTTCTGTAAAGTGTCTTTGAGTACTTAGAAAAGCGCTTGCAAATTAAATGTATTATTATTATTATTATTATTATAAATGCTTCTTTACAGGACAAACAATAATAATTGCAAACTTCATTTCTGTGTCTCTTTAATGACTTTTTTCTTATTACAAAAAGTGTTGAAACTTTCAATTTGTGACAATTTCAGAACTGCCCTTTTACATTAAATATACAGTCTAACCAACATATAGCACACACACACACACACACACACACAGACACACACACACACACATACACTCACCGGCCACTTTATTAGGTACCCCATGCTAGTAACGGGTTGGACCCCCTTTTGCCTTCAGAACTGCCTCAATTCTTCGTGGCATAGATTCAACAAGGTGCTGGAAGCATTCCTCAGGGAGTTTGGTCCATATTGACATGATGGCATCACACAGTTGCCGCAGATTTGTCGGCTGCACATCCATGATGCGAATCTCCCGTTCCACCACATCCCAAAGATGCTCTATTGGATTGAGATCTGGTGACTGTGGAGGCCATTTGAGTACAGCGAACTCATTGTCATGTTCAAGAAACCAGTCTGAGATGATTCCAGCTTTATGACATGGCGCATTATCCTGCTGAAAGTAGCCATCAGAAGTTGGGTACATTGTGGTCATAAAGGGATGGACATGGTCAGCAACAATACTCAGGTAGGCTGTGGCGTTGCAACGATGCTCAATTGGTACCAAGGGGCCCAAAGAGTGCCAAGAAAATATTCCCCACACCATGACACCACCACCACCAGCCTGAACCGTTGATACAAGGCAGGATGGATCCATGCTTTCATGTTGTAGACGCCAAATTCTGACCCTACCATCCGAATGTCGCAGCAGAAATCGAGACTCATCAGACCAGGGAACGTTTTTCCAATCTTCTATTGTCCAATTTCGATGAGCTTGTGCAAATTGTAGCCTCAGTTTCCTGTTCTTAGCTGAAAGGAGTGGCACCCGGTGTGGTCTTCTGCTGCTGTAGCTCATCTGCCTCAAAGTTCGACGTACTGTGCGTTCAGAGATGCTCTTCTGCCCACCTTGGTTGTAACGGGTGGTTATTTGAGTCACTGTTGCCCTTCTATCAGCTCGAACCAGTCTGGCCATTCTCCTCTGACCTCTGGCATCAACAAGGCATTTCCGCCCACAGAACTGCCGCTCACTGGATGTTTTTTCTTTTTCGGACCATTCTCTGTAAACCCTAGAGATGGTTGTGCGTGAAAATCCCAGTAGATTAGCAGTTTCTGAAATACTCAGACCAGCCCTTCTGGCACCAACAATCATGCCACGTTCAAAGTCACTCAAATCACCTTTCTTCCCCATACTGATGCTCGGTTTGAACTGCAGGAGATTGTCTTGACCATGTCTACATGCCTAAATGCACTGAGTTGCCGCCATGTGATTGGCTGCTTAGAAATTAAGTGTTAAGGAGCAGTTGGACAGGTGTACCTAATAAAGTGGCCGGTGAGATGTACAGTCAAACCAAGATATATTCAGATCCTTCAACATTTCTCACATCATCAGTTTATCCGCTATAGTTTAGAGAAATGGTAGTAAAATATGAGCAGAACTCAGAGTTATGAACTCAGTTGATATTTTACTGGTTTTGTCCTTATAGAGAAAGTCAATGCAGTCCAATATTGTTCAGTTCCATAATGTTTTTCAAAATATCAGAAGAAAGAAAAAGTCAGTTTTGAATGACATGAAGGAGAGTAAATGAGGACAGAAGAATCATTTCATCAAGACTCATCCAAGTTAGGGTCCACAAACAACATTAACAATTAATAAAAATAAAAAAAGTAAAAGCATATTGTAATTGCAAAGCGAGTGTGATAGAAGAACGAGATCCAGAATCGCGCACACACACACACACACACACACACACACACACACAGAGGCCTAAATGATCCCCCTTCTGCCCAGTGACAGACGGCGTACAGTAAAGAGACGTTCGTTGTGACAGGAATCACCCACATCTTTCTCTTCTTCTCTGTCTTTCATCACATGTTCTGTGTGTCAGGATGGAGTTATTCTACCTCAGTGAAGGGGATTTGGTGCAGTTGGGAGACGGAGCGCGTGTTAGATGGAGAGAAGCGTCGACATCAGAGCACAACATCACACTACAACAATATCGCATTCAACAACACACACACACACACACACACACACAAACACAAATGACGGCACACACACACACACACACACACACACAAACAAATACACACGACGGCGCGCACACACACACACACATACACACAAACAAATACACACGACGGCGCGCACACACACACACACACACACACACACACACACGACCGGTGAGTGTATTGGATCTGAGGATTCTGTGAAGACAGACAGATGTATGGAAATAAAATATCTGTGATCTCGAGTGTGTTTCTGTTTGTGTCAGAGCGGATTCTCACGTCCCACTGACGCTCTGACAGCTCACTTGTGTTCTTCCCCTCTCTCAATACGACAATACGGTTTCCTCACCGCGCTGTGTGTGTGTGTGTGTGTGAGTGCAGCAGTTTTCCATCAGAACACACGATAGAAACATGGACAACAACACTGTCTGAGGAAAATCTCACAACAAAACAGTTCAACCGTAAACGGCAACAAGTTTCATTTCGAGGGTTACGGCGTTTTTAGGTCTATATAAGTCTGTTTTTTAAATATGGTGTTTTAGGTCTATATAAGTCTGTTTTTTAAATACTGTGTTTTTAGGTCTATATAAGTCTTTTTTAAATACTGTGTTTTTAGGTCTATATAAGTCTGTTTTTTAAATACGGTGTTTTAGGTCTATATAAGTCTGTTTTTTAAATACTGTGTTTTTAGGTCTATATAAGTCTGTTTTTTAAATACTGTGTTTTTAGGTCTATATAAGTCTGTTTTTTAAATATGGTGTTTTAGGTCTATATAAGTCTGTTTTTTTTAATACAGTGTTTTAGGTCTATATAAGTCTGTTTTTTAAATACGGTGTTTTAGGTCTATAGAAATTTAAATTACTTTTTTTTCAAGTGTGTGAGTGTAGTTGTAACGGATCGCCCTGAAGGGATTAATGAAGCTTTAAACTACATTTTAATCACATGCACATTAATGAAAAATATGAATGATTTATATTAGTACAACTGAATGTAACTAAATCAAATCATTTTTGTCTCTTTATGATACATTCTTTCACACACACTCACACTCACACACACACACACTTCGCTGTGTATTTCTTTAAGATGAATTGATTGTTTAATTCCTCGTGAGTTGCTGCTAGATTAACACCTGCACATGTAAATGTCATCACGAACACGAAACGCTGTGAAACTTCAGGCTTTTTCTGTTGCAGCTCAATTTACTTTCAATAACAAAATAAGTGTGTTTTGGTCAGATTTACATGCAAACAAAAATAACAGAACCAAAACATTTTGTAAGAGCAAATTAAATCGTTTCATATTCAATAATTTTGAAACTAATGTTTTTGAATTAAAAATGTAATTTGTTAATTGGTATACTCTAAAATAAAAAAAATAAAAAATAATGACTTAGTAGAATTATTTCTGACAGAATTACATGACAATCTTCTTTTGAATCGTTATTTTACGTCTTTATTGCATATTTTAAAATTAAATAATTTTAACTTTAAATGTTATTTTATCAAAATATCAGCATCACAATTTTTTATTTCAATGACATTTAAATGGTTCATATTGTAACAAATTATGTTTTAATAAAGCCGGACTAGATTTTTTTTTAAACATTGTTAAAATATTTTAATTGCATGTTGTTTATTCTAGAATATTTGACGTATTTCCTAAATGTGAGTGTGTTCTGTTCAAAGCTTTCACACACTGTGACATTTAGAAAAAAGGTTTCAGTTTCACTAATAATCATATAAACCTGACAGTGTTGAAATGATGAGCGCTTCAGGGTTTGTCATGATCAATAAGGATGTTTACACATAATTAATATTGAGCTGCACTCTTAAAAATAAAGTTTCTTTATTGTCAATGATTGTTCCAAGAAAAAACGTTTTTTAAAATTGCTTACAATTTCTGAAACTATGGCTTATTTTCTCAAAACTCTACACACAAAACCACAAAACACACACAAGATGCAAAACATCACACATCTTGCAAAAGCAAACACTTCATTCAAAACTACATGAACTCTATAAATACATACACACATGCGTCGGTGTGTAAATATGTAAAGCGCTTTGGCCATCGGGTCTGTGAAAGCGCTATATACATGCAGTCCATTTACCATTTTACACACACACACACACACACACGTCTGGTTCGCTATCTTTGTGGGGACTCTCCATAGGCGTAATGGTTTTTATACTGTACAAACTGTATATTCTGTCCCCTTACACACACACACACACACACACACACACACACACACACACACACTGCCCCTGTCCCTAAACCTACCCATCACAGGAGACATTCTGCATTTTTACATTTTCAAAAAACATTACTTAGTGTGATTTATACGCTGTTCTCCTCATGGGGACCGCTGACTGGTCCCCACAATGTAGGTGATCACACACACACACACACACACACACACACACTTCAGGAGTTTATCGCACGTACAGTGAATGTGCAGAAATACACTGTAAATACAGTACGTGCACAATTTATGAACTTTACAGTAACTGGTCTGATTAATGACACTATGGGTTTGTTACTATTGTGAAGCTTTGAAACAATCTGTGCATTGTGGAAATTGGGGGAAATATTTTTATTTCTAAGTGATCAACTATTCTTGAACTCAGTATTTCACACACGATCACTGGAGTAAGTAATCAGACAATGAGCGTTAAAATGGCAGTGATTTATAAATGCATGTTAGTTTTGAATGAAGTGTGTAAAAGAGAAGTGTGTTTCACTGCGAGTGTAAATCAGCAATGATTTCACTGACTTTTAAAAAACTGTAACATCAATAAAACCACTAAAAGTTCTTTAGATTATTAACATGTTCTTCACACTAAGATTTTTATTTTTTTTCAGAACTGATCACTGAAAGATTTCAGTGATTTCAGGGGAATAAAAAATGGTTATTCTATGGCATCATAAAAACTCACTTTTAAAATTTTTATTTTTAAGAGTGCAAAAGTCTTTGTTGGTCCCTGAATGTCCTGATACTGAGAGAGATATGATTTATTAAAAAGTTCAGCAGTGATTCTTGCAGTGAAAATGTCCACGCGCACACACACTCACACACACACACACACACACACACACACACACACACACACTCACTCTCACACACTCACTCTCACACACTCACTCTCACACACACGAGAAGGTTTTCTGTTGTCGGCTGCGGTGACTGAAAGTAGGCCATTGAGTCGCTGCATTGGGGAGTTTTTGAACGAGGGACGCTTCATTATTAATGAGGAACTGAAGGCTGGATGAGACATTGCACACACACACACACACACACACACACACACACACACAGCGCTCCTCAAGCACTTCCTGTGTGTCCGTTTCCTGCAAGACTGACGGCATCAGATTCAACCACTCATCATCATCGTCATCATCATCATCACTGATACAGTGAAACAGACCACCTCCAAAACAGATCGTTTAAACTTCATTGATGTGCACAAAATGCAAAAGAAGGTATTTTGAAGACCGTTCAGACACCAATATTGGACCCCATTGACTTTCATAATATTGACAAAATAATTCTCAAAATATGTTCTTTTAAGTTTCACTGAAGAAAGCATTGTCAAAGTCACTGACACAACTAGAAAACGGATTGTTCAAACTTTGTTGATGCGCACAATAAAAACCCTTGAAAAACCAATAAAAAAATCTACGAAATTCAATGCAGCAAAAATCATCATCATCATCATCATCATCATCAAGGTCACGGATACATTGTGACATAAACCAACTATAAAACAGATTGTTTATAGCACAAATTGCAAAAGAAGAAATTTAGAAGAACATTGGCAATCAAAAAAAAAATTGACCCCATTGACTTTCATTATATGGACAAAACACTGACATATTTCCATGAACTTTTGTGTTCATCAGATTTTTTTTTTTAACCAATATTTACCATAAACACTTCTTTTTTTTTTCTTTTTTTTAAAGATCAAGTACATTATTTTTTAATAATTCATCACATTATTCATCAATGAAATGTGACATTTAAGTGTATCAAAGTTTGCCTGAATTCTGATGGGAAATATTTAAACTGAAAAATATCATAATCATCATCATCATCATCATCAAGGTCACTGATAGAGTGTAACATAACCCATCTATAATACAGGTTGGAAGCGTTGTTGATATTGTGCCGGTCTCATATTTGATGAAGTATGCATCACTGATTCTGTTACTTTCCTGTTTGAAGCTATTTTTATTGCATAAAGCGCTGTAGAAATAAAGCAGACTTGACATTTGCTCAAAATTAAACACTTTAAAAGGCCAAAAAGGTGAAGCTTTTCCAGCGTGGCTGTTCTGAACAGAACCCGAGAGAGCAGAGGAGCCAATCTGGGCTCTGAGATTTGAGGAAAAATCCCACAATCTAAAAAAAGAAAACAGGCCGCTTCCCCCAGTCTAAATACAGACGTGTTCTTCGAAAACACACAAGAAACGCAGCGAGTGGGAGAGTGTGTGTGTGTGTGTGTGCAGATCCAGAGACAGATTGAAGGAGCACGGCGGGGAAACGACCGGAAGTGCGTGCAGAAACAGAAGCAAGCATGAAATCAGAGTTGGGGATTGAGGGGGAGACGTGTGTGAGCAGCGGAGAGAGAGAGAGAGAGAGAGAGGCTGTCAACAGAAGCAGAAACAGGGTGAGAGTGGGAGAAAGATAAAGACACAGGAAACCGCCTTTGCAGTGTGTGTGTGTGTGTGTGTGTGTGTGTGTGTGTGTGTGTCTATTCAGCAGAAACATGACTTTAAAACACAGACTGATTTCATCTGCTTTAGTGCTTTTAAAAATACTCTTGATGGTTAAATTGAGGAGTGTATGTTTAGATTATATACGCTTCTGTAACAGGGAACGATTATGAACAAACATTCTTCTCGTAACGTTCAGAGAGCGCTCGTTCAAAGTATCTGGTCTTTAATAATGTTCTCAAAACAGAAGCACAAAATTATTATTTTTACATCGTTCATGGAACGTTTTTTCTGAAATGTTTTAGTTGATGTTTGTCTGTTTTTTTACATGTTGCTTGTTTCAGGACGTTCAGAGAGCATTCAAAAGCAACGTTTCAATAATGCTTGAAGAATTATACAACTCCATTAACGTAAACATAACCAAGACAAACGTTTTTTTTTTTTTTTTAACTGGATGTTTTGAAAGTTCAGAGAACATTCACTTAATGGGAACGTTAAGAAAACATTTTGTTAGCTGGACAAAAATCTAGGTAACACTTTACAATAAATTCTCAGGTTTATGCTTTCCATATTTAAATGATCTCTTAAAACATTATTTTTCTCAGGTTTATGCTTTCCATATTTAAATTATCTCTTAAAACATAAAAAAAATTCTCAGGTTTATGCTTTCCATATTTAAATTATCTCTTAAAACATATAATTTTTCTCAGGTTTATGCTTTCCATATTTAAATGATCTCTTAAAACATAATTTTTTCTCAGGTTTATGCTTTCCATATTTAAATTATTTCTTAAAACACCATTTTTCTCAGGTTTATGCTTTCCATATTTAAATTATTTCTTAAAACACAATTTTTCTCAGGTTTATGCTTTCCATATTTAAATGATCTCTTAAAACATATAATTTTTCTCAGGTTTATGCTTTCCATATTTAAATTATCTCTTAAAACACAATTTTTCTCAGGTTTATGCTTTCCATATTTAAATGATCTCTTAAAACATATAATTTTTTCTCAGGTTTATGCTTCCCATATTTAAATGATCTCTTAAAACACAATTTTTCTCAGGTTTATGCTTTCCATATTTAAATTATCTCTTAAAACATTATTTTTCTCAGGTTTATGCTTCTGATATGCAAATCTGATTACACTTTTAGTTTTAATTGTATTATTTGCTTGATGATATTTTGTAATAAATCTATTATTTTAATTTAAACAGAAATGATGTTGTGTTATGTCTGTTGGTCAACATTCATGTGTTACAAGATGCTATATATATATCACTTTGACCTTGACCGAACGTGAGCTAACCATGAGCGATATCTTCTGACAGCATGTGACATTAACTTTAATGTTAGTTCATGTTAGTTCAGTGCATTAAAGGCAGCTGTTATTTCAATTCATGTTTCTTCATAAAGCACATTATAAAACAACTGGAGTGCTGCAGAATGAGTAAAAGACATCAGCAAACATCTCAATAATGAGAAAGATAAAACAATGAAGGAGTGTTAGAGTTAAAATCTCTATTCAGCGCTAAAATTCTAATTAATTAAATTCGGATATATTTGTACAGCGCTTTTAACAATACACATCTTTTAAAGCAGCTTTACAGTAAAGGCATGAGTCCACATTAGTTTACAGTGATCTGTCTATGAGACTGTCTAAGTTATGTATTTCAGAAATGTACATTTACAAAATCAGTTATACAAAATGTACTAATTTAAACAATGTAATCATTTAAGGCAGAAACCATGAGCTCATTGAACTAATGAATACTCGATTGATAACAAAAGATTATGACATTTAGATTTATTTATTTTTTTTAAACCTCACCAGAACAAACGCAAACATTCCTGACAGACAGAAGAGCCTCTCAGTGCTAAACACACAGGGGCCCTGCGCACGGGCCTTTACACTGACACCACATCCAGATCCAGATCCAGATCCAGATCTAGTTTTAGATCCAGATCCATATTCAGATTCCGATTCAGATCCATTTTCAGATCCAGATAAAGATTCAGATCCAGAACCAGATTCAGATCTAAATCCAGATCCAGATCCATATTCAAATCCAGATCCAGATCCATATTCAGATCCAGATGCATATTCAGATCTAGATCCAGATCCAGATCCATATTCAGATCCAGATCCATATTCAGATCTAGATCCAGATCCATATTCAGATCTAGATCCAGATCCACATTCAGATCCAGATCCCGATTCAGATCCATATTCAGATCTAGATCCAGATCCATATTCAGATCTAGATCCAGATCCATATTCAGATCTAGATCCAGATCCATATTCAGATCTAGATCCAGATCCATATTCAGATCTAGATCCAGATCCATATTCAGATCTAGATCCAGATCCATATCCATATTCAGATCCAGATCCAGATCCATATTCAGATCCAGATCCAGATCCATATTCAGATCCAGATCAAGATCCATATTCAGATCCAGATCAAGATTCAGATCCAGATCGAGCGAAGCCTGTGTGTTATGATCCAATCTCAGTGCCTGATCGAGCGGTGTCAGACCTGAGATCGGCCCACAAAGGGCATCATGACACACTCTCAACTCTTTCTACACAAAAACACTTGCTATTCTTGAAATGATCACTCGTTTTCCATTTCTCTGTTTGCTCTACATTAAGAACACTGGCATTAGTGATTGATGCATTTCTGCTGTTTCATGTCTGTGTTCTCAGAGGCTGTAAACCTGCTAGCAAACCCAGTCGCAGGCTCAAAGTTTTGGAAACACACACACAACAGAAACCATTTCCTACAAACTCTGAATGTCAAAAGGTCAATGCAGCATCACTTTCAACATTTCTAAATCCGTCACGAATCAGACAGAAAAAAACAGCGGATTGTTGAGTCACTGAGATGAGAATCTCCCTCCAAAAACACCGCGCGATCAACGGCTTCATCACACCAGTGGAGGACCAGACCAGCACAAACCAGATCCAGACCGGCACAGACCAAATCCAGACCAGATCCAGACCGGCACAGACCAGATCCAGACCGCCACAAACCTGATCCAGACCGCCACAAACCAGATCCAGACTGGCACAAACCAGATCCAGACCGGATCCAGACTGCCACAAACCAGATCCAGACCGGTACAAACCAGATGCAGACCGGTACAAACCAGATCCAGACCGCCACAAACCAGATCCAGACCGGATCCAGACTGCCACAAACCAGATCCAGACCGGTACAAACCAGATGCAGACCGGTACAAACCAGATCCAGACTGCCACAAACCAGATCCAGACCGGATCCAGACTGCCACAAACCAGATCCAGACTGGCACAAACCAGATCCAGACCGGATCCAGACTGCCACAAACCAGATCCAGACCGGTACAAACCAGATCCAGACTGGCACAAACCAGATCCAGACCGGATCCAGACTGCCACAAACCAGATCCAGACCGGTACAAACCAGATGCAGACCGGTACAAAGCAGATGGAGACCGGCACAAACCAGATCCAGACCGGCACAAACCAGATCCAGACCAGCACAAACCAGATCCAGACCGCCACAAACCAGATCCAGACCGGATCCAGACCAGCACAAACCAGATCCAGACCGCCACAAACCAGATCCAGACTGGATCCAGACCGGCCAGCAACGTCCGACAGTGAGCCTTATAGTCCTTAAGACAGTAGCTTGTCATAGTTATAGTTATAACTATATAACTATAGTTATATCCAGGCTTGGGAGGGTTACTTTAAAAATGTATTCCGTTACAGTTACAAATTACTTCATAAAAAAAGTATTCAGTAACGTAATCCAAGTACCACAATATTAAAGTAATATAACTGATTACTTTTGGATTACTTCAAGGACAGATATTGTTTTAAAAAACAACAACTTTTATTTATTAATTTCACAGCCCTGAATAAATATTTATGTAAAGGACTAAGTTATACAGACATCTAGTGGCTACAGTATGGTATTACAGATTATTTTGTTTTATTTTTAACTTGACATGTACAAGGAAAAAAATAAAATAGAAATGTTTCTTCAACAGGAAAATAGATATACATATACATACTACTAATAACACTATATTAAGCGTTGCTTTAATGACTCACGACACTCGTGTGCCACCCGCTGGTGCATGCGCAAAATAACAGCTCTCTACAACAATCTCCTCAGACACGGATTGAATCACAATTTTCGCTGCTGGAAGGCACAGTTTGCACTGTACGACCATGTTGTTGGCATTTTCTTCTTTAATAACAAAATAGCAGCGGAATTTCCAAGAAATGAAAGCATTTTTACCCGTGGGCAGCATCGTTTCTAGCAGCAGTGACTCGATCCGTGTCTGAGGAGATTGTTGTAGAGCTGTTATTTTGCGCATGCACCCGCGGGTGGCACACGAGTCGTGTCGTGAGTCATTAATCAAGCAACGATTAATATAGTGTTATTATGCCAAAATACAGATTTATTTAGTTTTAAATGAAACCATTGTAATCCTGAAAGTATTCCCCCTTTTTTCAAAAAGTAACTATAATCTGATTACTACGTTTTTTGACGTAATTGTAACAGATTACAGTTACTGGATTTTTGTATCCTGATTACATAACGCCGTTACATGTATCTGTTACTCCCCAACCCTGGTTATATACATAGGGATAGTTCACCCAATTTTAATTCTGTCAGTATTAACTCACTCTAATGTTGTTCCAAGCCCGTATTAATTTCTTTCTTGTGCTGAACACAAAATAAGATATTTTGAAGAATGTGGCTATCCAAACTGGTCCCCATTGACTTCCATAGCAGGAAACACTACATACTGGGAGTCACTGGGGACCAGTGTGTAGTGAGTGTGTATGTGTGTGTGTGTGTGTGTGGGTTTGTTTATGTGATTTATGAGGACACAAATGTGTATAATGACATGTGTATTACACTGGTATTACAACTTATGGGTGGTTTATGAGGACATTTCAAAAGTCCTCATAAATCAAATGGCTTAAAAAACATAAAAAAACAATGTTTTATTAAAAAATAAAAAATGCAGCATGTCTCCTGTGATGGGTAGGTTTAGGGATAGGGGCAGTGTGTGTGTGTGTGTGTGTGTGTAAGGGGATAGAATATATAGTTTGTCCAGTATAAAAACCATTACGCCTATGGAGAGTCCTCATAATTCTGTCGCACCAACGTGTGTGTGTGTGTGTGTGCGTGCGTGTGTTTTTGTCTGTGTGCGTGTGTTTTTGTCTGTGTGTGTGTGTGTGTGTGTGTGTAACTCACTCAGAGGCCCACACTGAAGAAAATGAATAGTTGAATAAAGTTGTTATTTTTGTGTTTTTTGCACACAAAATATTCTCGTCGCTTGATAAGCGTAAGGTTGAGCCACTGCAGTCACTCGGACTACTGTAACGTGTCTGTAACCCCTGTCTGTAACCCCTGTCTGTAACCCCTGTCTGTAACCCCTGTCTGTAACCCCTGTCTGTAACCCCTGTCTGTAACCCCTGTCTGTAACCCCTGTCTGTAACCCCTGTCTGTAACCCCTGTCTGTAACCCCTGTCTGTAACCCCTGTCTGTAACCCCTGTCTGTGGGTTTGGAGAGAGTGATTACTGACAGAATCGTCATGTTTGTGTGAACTGTCCCTTTAAGACCGGCAGGGATCTAATACACACCCATGACACACTCCTGATTTACGCTCAAATGTTTGCTTTAACTTTATATTAATTTTATATAAAATCTAATTTTTTGGGGAACTATCCCTTTAATGTTAATAAAACAACAAAAAACAATAATCAGTGTATAATTTATGTAGTGTTTTATTTTTATATTTGTTCATTTAATATCTTTCTTCAACGCTACTGTTAAATACAGTTACTGTAGCTGAAAATAAAGCACTGTTTATTTCATTTGTATATTATATTTGTACCTTTGTTCTTATTTTTTAATAACAAATGAAAATAATGACAAATATTTTTATCTTCGCCACATTGGCTAAATGTCTGCCATTCTTTTTTATTTCATATATTGTTAGCTTGTAAGGCTTTGTTTGTTAAAATAGGGACATTATTTTGGCTGTAATGTTCAGTCACTTACAGTAAAACCAAAAAAAGAATTGTGATCAAATCGTTAATAAAAAAAAATCGTGATGTGATATTTTTGCCATATCGCACATGAACGCCTGTTAAAACTTACGCAGATTATTTCAAGTTTCTAAGGTTTTTTTTCTCTGAAATGTGTCATTTTGGTTTTCGGTGGCATTAAGGTGCAAATGTTCTGATATGAATTATCCTAGTTTCATTTTTTACATCACAATAACCAGCTGTTAAAAGGAGCGTGTAGACTCCTGTCTCCTCAGAGCGACCGGATTATGATTATGACACCGATATGATCTGACACAGTGTGATGCTTTAGTCTGGCTGGAACCAGCGACTGGAGGTTTTAAAGCGACAGATCAGCCCAAAATCATAATTCTGTCATCATTTACTCTCACTCATATATATTTATATATTAGGGCTGTCAAATGATTAATCGCGATTAATCGCATCCAAAATAAAAGTTTGTGTTTACATAATAAATGTGTGTGTACTGTGTATAATTATTCTATATATATATATATAAATACATACACATGCTTGTATATATTTAAGAAATATTTGCATGTATATACTATATATAGATTTATATATAATTTATGTTATATATAAATATAAATATTTTATATATAAATAACAAATACGGTTGAAGCGCTTCCGATGGTTTTCGGCTCATATCTCTGCGAAAACATCACCAACAATTCTGAAACTTATATCGTTCTTTTCAGTTCGACGGTTTTTCGCTTCACGGGCGCATTGGGGCGGGGCTTTTACGACTTTTACCATTTTTGACAGAATTGTTATGATGATACAGCGTGGATAATATGCACTTTTGTGTTACGATTCAAAAACGTTATTGTTCATCAGACGAAACAAAATCATTTCATTTTCACATGCGTGTAAGCCAAGGCGGTGAGAAAGGCAAGACGAAAAAAAAAATATATATATATATACATAAAAGTATTCGAATAGTAACTTCAGCATTCAAATAGTATTGATTTTTTTAATATTCGAATTATATTCGAATTTCGTTCCAACAGCCCTAGTTTATACAAGTCATATGAACGCAGCATTATGAATTATGCAAATATGCAGATGATATGGCACTTGTGGCACTTTTATGAAAAGACTGTAAATGTTGAGTATGAGGAGCAGGATTTGAAGCAAGTTCCTTATTGATAAATGTCAGTAAAACACAAGAGTTGTAAAGAGTTAGATAATGTGATGAACCTGTTGAAATTGTGAAGAAGTATTTGGAAACCATGATTGACTGTAAGTTGAATTTCTGTATTAATGTGGATCTTATCTGTAAGAAAGCGAATCGTGCGCAGGGAATGTTCTGTGATCTGCTCATGTTTATATTTGTTTAATTGAGAGTGTTTTAGGGTATAATGGAACTGTGGTTCGGTGAGTTACATCTGTGAATAAAGTCAAATTAGACAGAATTACAAGAGTAGCAGGAAAAATTATAGGATCTGAGCAGAAGTCAGTTGCTCAATTACATCAAATTGCAACAGCACACGCTTCTGAAGACAACTAGTAGCTCAACAGTAGAGCGCCTGCAACGCCACGGTCACGGGTTCGATTCCCAGGGAAAGCAAGAACTGATAAGACTGTAAACGTGTACCTTGAAATGCAATGTAAGTCGCAAGCGTCTGCCGAATGCATAAATGTAAACGTAAAAACTATAACAGAAATAAATCACAACCACAAGTATGGAAATTAGACATTAGCCTACAACAATAAACTTTGTTTAATGGTAAATTGGTAAATATTACCATTGTATAAATACATGCAGGTAAATTGTTTACCTGAACAATAAATTTAAAAACTCATGTCGTCGTTTGAATTTTTCTTATGATATTTTGAAGAATGTTGGACCCCATTGACTTCATCATATGGACAAAAAAACAAAATATGTTAATTTATTTTTTACAAAAGAAATATATTTATCTTAAACACAAATTTTTTTTAATTGTGTATTAGTTTGTTATTACTGTTTTTTATATTGGCTTTGGTACTATTTTCACAAGCAAGGCAAACATTTTCAAACAGATCATCAAAAGTGCACTTTTTTTCAAACATTTCAGCATGTTTTCAATCAAAAGTATCCTTTTCACAACACAAAATAACTGTTTCATCTATATAAATATTTCATTCAGAGTGTGTGTGTGTGTGTGTGTGTGTGTGTGTGTGTGTGTAAGGTGTCATCGGCAGCATCTTTGTCTGGTCAGCAGTTTCACATCGACCATAATGTTTCTCTGTGGGAACACAGAGGTGTGTGTGTGTGTGTGTGTATATGTGTGTATGTGTGTGTGATGTTGGGACAATGTGGGTGCGTGTCATAAACACACTAGTACTTTTCAGAGCCTTAAAAGAGAAAAAAATTTCAACCCTATTAGAAGAAAATAAACATAATCCTAGGTATTTATTTGAAACAGTGGCTAAACTAACGAAAAAGAAAGCTTCAAGCCCAGAAGTGTCCAAGAAACACAGCAGTAATGACTTTATGAACTTCTTCACTTATAAGATTGATAATATCAGGGACAAAATTATAACTATGCAACCGTCTACTACAGTATCGGATCAGGGAGTGCATTGTAGTCTCCCTGAGGAAACATTTTATTCATTTGTTGCTATAGGAGAGGAAGAATTTTGCAAACTCATTAATTAATCTAAATCGACAACTTGTATGTTAGACCCTATACCGACTAAGCTACTGAAGGAGATGCTTCCAGAGGTCATAGATCCTCTTCTTAATATCATTAATTCGTCTTTGTCTCTAGGATACGTACCAAAAACCTTTAAGTTGGCTATGATTAAACCGCTTGTTAAAAAAAACGCAACTTGATCATTCAAAATTAGTCAATTACAGGCAGAGCTAATATAAAAAATTGGATGACTAGTAATTTCCTACTACTAAATTCTGAAAAAACAGAGATTCTAATTATTGGACAAAAAAATTCCACACGTAATAACCTAGAATAACGTCTAACACTTGATGGCTGCTTTGTTAAGTCTTCGTCGTCTGTTAGGAACCTGTGTGTGTGTGTGTGTGTGTGTGTGTGTGTGTGTGTGTGGGTGTGCTCTTTAATGCCAATCTTTCATTTGAAAGTCACGTGTCTAGTATCTGTAAAACTGCATTTTTCCATCTTAAAAATATATCTAAATTACGCCATATGCTCTCATTGACAAATGCGGAACAATTAGTTCATGCGTTCATGTCATCAACACTAGATTATTGTAATGCTCTACTGGGTGGTTGCCCTGCACGCTTAATAAACAAACTACAGCTAGTTCAAAACGCAGCCGCTAGAGTTCTTACCAGAACCAGGAAGTATGACCATATTAGCCCGGTTCTGTCAACACTGCATTGGCTGCCTATTAAACACCGTATAAACTTTAAAATATTGTAGAATACTTACAAAGCCCTAAATGGTTTAGCTCCGCAGTGCTTGAGCGAGCTCTTAACGCATTATAGTCCTTCACGTCTATTGCTATCTCAATATTCCAGCCAGTTAATAATACCTAGAATATCAACATCTACTGCTGGCGGTTGATCCTTTTCCTATTTAGCACCAAAACTCTGGAACAGTCTTCCTACCATTGTCCGGGAAGCAGACACACTCTGTCAGTTCAAAGCTAGACTAAAGACACATCTCTTTGTCCTAGCATACACATAATACATTATAGACTTCTATAACTCAATGTTAGGCTGCATAGATTAGGAACTGGGAACACTTCCCTTAATCCTGATGTACTCGTTACATCATAAGAAGAATGGCATCTACGCTAATTTAAGTGTCTTTTTTTATCCCGAGGTTTTCCCGCAACCTGCCGGATCCAGGCCGTATCCAGATCTGACGAGGAGCTTCACCTGGACACACACACACACACACTCCAGATCTGATGAGGAGCTTCGTCTGGACACACACACACACACACACACACACACCAGATCTGACGAGGAGCTTCGCCTGGACACACACACACACACACACACTCCAGATCTGACGAGGAGCTTCGTCTGGACACACACACACACACACACACACACACACACCAGATCTGACGAGGAGCTTCGCCTGGACACACACACACTCCAGATCTGACGAGGAGCTTCGTCTGGACACACACACACACACACACACACACACACACACCAGATCTGACGAGGAGCTTCGCCTGGACACACACACACTCCAGATCTGACGAGGAGCTTCGCCTGGACACACACACACTCCAGATCTGACGAGGAGCTTCGTCTGGACACACACACACACACACACACTCCAGATCTGACGAGGAGCTTCGTCTGGACACACACACACACACACACACACACACACACACACACACCAGATCTGACGAGGAGCTTCGCCTGGACACACACACACACACACACACTCCAGATATGACGAGGAGCTTCGTCTGGACCCAATGACAATGCAGTGCTGAAGGGCCACTAGCCTATGGAGGATCCCTTTACTACTCTATAGACTCAAACGCACATAACTATAGAATCAGTTCTTCATGCGCATGTGAACGCCATCAGCGTTTATCACAGGTTCAGTTTAAAGTCTGTTTATAGAGAACGGCGTCGTCTTAGCGGCCCCTGATTTAATAACAAATGATAATTTCACCGGAAGTGAATCAATCAAAACTAACTTTAGCTGGAAATAACATTATTCAAGAACCGCTATAAAGACAAAACAATCTCTGTTACCTTAAATTATATGTTTATCTCTGTAAAGCTGCTTTGAAACATCTACATTGTTAAAAGCGCTGTATAAATGAAGATGACTTGACTTGACTAAAGCGTTTCAGCTGTTTCACATGCAAGGGTTTGTGTGTGTGAAGATGATGTTGCAAAAGCAACTGATCCTCGTCTATTTCCTGTTCCTCCTCTTTTCAGTCTGAAACTAAAGGCCGAGCGAGAAGAGCGAGAGGAGAGAGAGCATGATGTATTTCACACTAAATAACTATAAATGTACCAGCATCAAAACTCCACCCACACATACATATGCAAATATCCATGATGTGTTAATATGAAGAGTGAGTGTGATGCACAACTGTGATCCATGTCTCCAGCACAGTATACCGGATCAAAACTAGAAAATGATTCATATTTCAAATAAATGCATATTCACATATAAACTCTATGTTAAAGCAGTAGAAGCGTGCACTGCGTCACTGACACCGTGTGTGTGTGTGTGTGTGTGTGTGTGTGTGTGTGTGTGTGTGTGTGGTGGTCAAGCCAAGTTGTCGACAGGAGTGAAACTTTGCATCAGAAAAAGGAAATGCTAATGTTTGCACTTCCTAAAAGACTGAAAGAGCAAACTCTCAGTGTACAAGCCTCGCACGCCCCCCTCGTCTCTCTCTCTCCTCTTGTGACAGCATGAAAGTGAAAACCATGAGTGTGATATGGGGAAATTTTTGCATGGCTCCACATGCCCTGAATACAGCATTTACAGGAACAGTGTGTGTGTGGGCGCGCGTGTGGGTGTGTTTCGTCTGAGGGTCTTTTTAGAGGAAGAGGGAAATCCATGAGCCTTCACACACAGTTCTGTCAGCATCAGTCATATGACCAATGCAAAACTGCTGAAACTCTCTCACACCCGCACACCCGCACACACACACACACTCTCTCACCTCCAGTCCATAAACTCAGACGCTGCTTCTGTCGTTCTGTCGGTATCTCTCGCTCTTGGTCAATCCTGATGACAAGAAACAGAGACGCGTCAAAAACTCAATCAAGAAAAGCATATATAAGAAAGGAATGAGATCAATATAAAACACAGATGTCAACGAATGAAAACACTTGCGCACACACGTACAGACCGACGATACTCACAGAAGAGCATGAACACGAGAAACACACACCGCTTTCGTAAGTCTGACGCTGTAAATCACACACCAAAATAAAGCTTCTTTACTGGCGTCTGTGGTTCCATGAAGAACCTTTAACATCTGTGGAATCTAATCAGGTTCACTCACTCACTATCTCACACACACACACTATCTCACTCAGTATCTCACTCACTATCTCACTCACTATCTCACACACTATCTCACTCAGTATCTCACTCACACACACTATCTCACTCAGTATCTCACACACACACACTATCTCACTCACTATCTCACACACACACACTATCTCACTCAGTATCTCACTCACTATCTCACTCACACACACACACTCATCTCACTCACTCTCACTATCTCACTCACTCACACACACTCACTATCTCACTCACTCACACACACTCACTATCACACACACACTATCTCATTCACTCACTCATTCACTCACACACACACACTCACTATCTCACTCACTATCTCACACACACACTATCTCACTCACTATCTCACTCAGTATCTCACTCACACACACACTCACACACTCATCTCACTCACTCACTATCTCACTCACTCACACACACACACACACTCATCTCACTCACTCACTATCTCACTCACTCACACACACTCACTATCTCACTCACTCACACACACACACACACTATCTCACTCACTCACACACACACACACACACTATCTCATTCACTCACTCACACTCACTATCTCACTCACTCACACTCACACTCCTACTATCTCACTCACTATCTCACACACACACACACTATCTCACTCACTATCTCACACACTCACACACTCACTCACACACTCACACACTCATCCTCACACACACACACACACTCACTATCTCACTCACTCACACACACACACACTATCTCACTCACTCACACTCCTACTATCTCACTCACTATCTCACACACACACACACACACACACACACACACACACTATCTCACTCACTATCTCACACACTCATCTCACTCATCCTCACACACACACACACACTCACTATCTCACTCACTCACACACACACACACACACTCACTATCTCACTCACTCACACTCACACTCCTACTATCTCACTCACTCACACTCACAGACACTCACACACACACTCTCTCTCTCACTCACTCACTCACACAGACACTCACACAGACACTCACACACTCACTCACACACTCACTCACACAGACACTCACACACACACTCACTCACACACACACTCACTCACTCACACAGACACTCACTCACTCACTCACACAGACAGACACAGACACTCACTCTCTCTCTCTCCCTCACTCACTCACACACACACTCTCTCTCACTCACTCACACTCTCACTCAGACACTCACTCACACAGACACTCACACTCACCACACTCACACAGACACTCTCACACACACACACACACTCTCAGGCCCTGTTTACACGAGAACGCTCGCGGGTGAAAACGTAAAAATATTTTATCAAATGTGCCTTTCGTTTACACGGCGACAGCGTTTTTGGGGCTTAAAAATGCAAAAAAGTGAAACACCCTCCAGAGTGGAAATCTTAAAAACGCTTCACCGTCGCGTTCCCGTGTAAAGGGTAAAAACGTGAATCTGCTCTCGTCGCGTGCGCGTTTACGTCACAGGCGTGCGCCAGTACAGGACAATAACAACCAACATGTCGGATTATTTCCATACGTCGGGCCTTCCAGTGTCCCTCGCAGCGCTGATAAACACACAAGAGTCTTTTCAGCAGTTGTACACAATATTCTCAGATATTGGGCTGCGTCCGAAATCGAATACTTCCCTACTATATAGTATGTGAAAAACAGTACGCGAGCAGAGTAGTATGTCCGAAATCATAGAATTCTAAAAACAGTAGGCGAAAAGTCCCCGGATGACCTACTACTTCCGGCGAGATTCTGAAGTGCACATACGATGGACACTTTACTATCCCATGATGCCACGGGAGAGGAGTCGTTGTCGTTATATTTGAAAATGGCGGAAACCGGAGACGCGGCTGTAACGTTAGCTATGGGCTGTAGAGATAAACACACACACACACATGCGTATCTCTATTGATTCATTCATGTTTATTTATCGATGGTAATATCACAAGCAAATAAATGGCTTTTTCCTTGACAAAAATCAACATCTGTCATTGTTCATAGGGGTTGTGTGTGTGTGTTTTATGAGGTAAAATGTATTAGGTAAATAAATGTTATTTGAGAAACTCCACAGAAGGCGTGATCTGCGAGCAGCTGACCGACGCTCCTCTTGACTGTCGGCTCGGACGACGTAAAAGTAAAAACGCAGATGAAAACAGAAAGCAGAACTAAAAACAGTGTGAAGTTGGTGCAGTCAGTGGAATGGGCTCTTTAAACTTTCGCACTGTTATGACAGCGTATGTCACGCGACAACAACAGCGCATGTAGTACGTCCGGACTCATTCATACTACCCGTATTCATACTATATAGAACGTACTTTTTTAACGGTTGCGAAGTACGTTCTTATTTAAATGTAGTACCTACTCACATAGTACGTGATTTCGGACGCAGCCTTGGTGTTGTTGTGCGGCAGTGCTCCACATCGCCACCTAGCGCCTGGAGTGCACACTACATCCAATTTCACACACTTTTGCGTCACCATATGCACGCAGATTTCCCCCATATAACGCTCATCTAAACTCAGAGTGAAAAGTGATAACGCAACGCCACTTTTGCGTTTTCTCTTCAGATCGTTTCCGTGTAAACATAGCCTCACTCTCACTCACTCGCTCACACACACACACACTCACTCTCTCACATTCACTCTCTCACTCACTCACTCACACACACTCTCACTCACACAGACACACACACACACACACACACTATCTCACTCACACTCACTCTCACTCACACACACACACAGACACACACACACACACACACACACTCTATCTCACTCACACTCACTCTCACTCACACACACTCTCACTCACACACACTGCTGTTTCTGTTCTCTCGTTCACACACCTACATAAAGTCATCAGCGTTTACTTTTAATTAGTGCTGTGCAAAGATTAATCGTGATTAATCGCATCCAAAATAAGGTTGTGTTTACATAATGTGTCCTGTGTATAATTATTTTGTATATAGAAATACACACACATATGCATATATTTAAGAAAAATATTTTATATATGCATAAGGTTATATATAATATAAATTATGTATACATATACAGTATAAATTATACACAGTATATACATGCAAATATTTCTTTAATATATGCATATATGTATTTACATATACAAAATAATTATACACAGTACACACACATAATATATCATATAATAAATAGATTAATCGCGATTAATCGTTGCCCAGCACTACTTTTAATCTGTGAGTATTTCATTACAGTACAGCAGTTCATTTCACATTCAAACTGCAGTAAAACGACTAAAACACTCTATCACTCATAAAACAATGCGCTTTAAACATTAACAACAGGAGATTTACAGAGTTTTCTTTTGTAAAATATCTTTATGACACTCTCTGCTGTTTATAATTCACTGTAGTAAATGTTACATGATCCATGTTTACATTACAGAACATAATAATTCCCAAGTGTCCCGTTTGGTACAGATAGTAATGAAACTGAAGGACGTTCAGCAGCATCTAATAGTCCTGACATCAGTTCATGTTTTAGATTCAGAATATATTTCAGTTTTACTGAATTCATCATTTATTATAACAAGAATGAGTATGAAATATGATCATCAGGCTTTTGAGGAAGGTTTATCTGTTCATCTCTCAATCATCGTTGTATTGCATTATATGTTTTACAACTACAGATCATAAAACTAAGCATTAAATATTATCTTAAGACACATTATTGGTAAATATTGATATGCAATTTATGTCAGTATCTGCAAAACTGTTGTAAAGATCTCATTGATTTACATTACAAGCATCAGAAATTCATATAAATATCAGCATCTGCATCAAACTGCATATTTTTGGTTCTCTGAATAAAACAGAGCTCAATATTCTCACTATATCAAACTATATGAGCCATAAAAGCCTGGTGGATCAAACATAATAAAAAATATGCAATATATTAGATTTGATCTACAAGTTCAATAAACTAGCAGACTATTATTACATGATATTATTGCATAATCATCCAGAGGATTCAGTGCCTTTATGTGTTTAGTGGAGGAACCGCGTCATCACCGGCCGACCGAATTACCTGAGTAATTAAGTTACTATGACAACGGCCGTGAGGGGGGGGGTCGGAGAATTAATTATGACTGACAGCAGGTGAGAGTCTAATGAACTCTAGGACTAATTAAAAAAACAAAACTTTGGTCTGTCAAACACACCAACAGCAGCAGCTTCAGGAGTGTGTGTGTTCCAGGTAAAGGCGTTAAGGTCGCGCGCGGATCCGGTTCAGCGGGTTCAGCCGGTCCGTCAGCGCGTGCACGGGCGCGTCCCCGAGGAGAATCCGCCTCATTATTAAAACAAACTATTATCAATGCGATAATAATCTCGAGTCGTTATTTTAATGCGGGGTGTGCGTGACAGCAGCGCGCGCGCAAACTCACCTGTCAGACGCACGCGCGTGCGCGCGCAGGTAAAAGCCGCAGATCACAACGCAATAATCACACCGAGCGAATGAATGAAACTTACAGCGGATCGTTACAAATGACGGAACGGGGGTCGTTCCGATTGACAGCAACGGGAGTACGATATCTCAGACACGTCACGACACGGGAGTTACCGAGAACCCGTGACGTGTACGTCCTCTCGTGACCCCGCGGTAATGAGGATCAATAAGATGAAACTATATAAATAAACAGAGCGAAAGACGGTGAAACGGGAGATTGTGTCGATGGAGAAGCCGTGTTCGCCGCTCCCGCGCTGTACGGAGGAGAAGAGCTTTACCTGAGCCGGTGTCACCTGAGTTTCCCCCGCGCGTCCCACCTGACCGAGCGCGCACTTCCTCAATGTGACGCGTCCGCGCGCACGGGCTCCTGCTGATCTGTGCGCGTGTGTGTGCGCCGGTTCTGACCCGCTCCTGACGGACTCCTCCTTAAACCCGCGATCAGGAAGCGCGTGTCCTCTTCCAGCGGCGCGGGTGATTGGCTCTGCGGGCGTCGGAGGGCCGCGGGGGGGGCCGGACTCAGTGCGCGCGCGCGCGCTGATGAGGGTGGGCATGACCGATAGACCAAGCGACCGTGCGCGCGCCCGCGGCTGCTGATGGACTCGATCACGTTTAACGCGCTTCTTCCTTTTTCATGTTGAACGCGCGTTTCCACTTCTGCTTCCGAAAATGAGTCAAGTGATAAACTTTGAATTTGCATGTCAAATAGTGTCAGTCGTGGACACTCACACACTCTCAAACACTCTCACACACTCTCACACACACACACTAACTCACTCATTCACTCACACAGACACACTCTCACATTCATTCACTAACTAACACACACACACACACACACACACACACAGAGAGAGA
>JAULUF010000019.1:17265000-17297500 GCA_031834385.1 Semotilus atromaculatus | reverse complement strand
CAGAATTTATGTCTAGACTAAGAAAGATTAGGTTACACTTTATTTTAAGGGGTCATTGTTACAGTGTAATTATATATTTTATAGTACTGAGTAATATTAATTAACTACATGTACCTACTATAGAGTTAGGGTAGGATTAGGGTGTGTTGCATTAGAGTGTTATTACTATGGTAAGTACATGTAACACATGTAACAAGGGCACTGTAAAATGAAGTGTTACCAAAGATAAAAATCTGTTTTTCAGTTTTCTGCGTTTATATTCGTTCGGGCTCTGTAGAAAGAGCATGGTTCTCTAGCATGTTTTGCTGGTGATCAACACGACTGTTGTGTTGGTTCACCGTTGACATTTCTCAGCAGGGCTACAAAAATATTCGACTTGACATTCCCAGATGACACAAACACAATAGTTCTTGAGTCAAACATTTTCTTCTCTTTTTTTTGCTTTTACCTTGATCAGTTGTAAAGATGGGGATAGATGTAGAGCAGAGTAAACTTCTACCCTGTAGAGTTAAACATTCCCATGGCCAAGACGGATGAACCATGAGCCTCCCACCAGCATCCATCTTACTCCTCATTTGTTAGCAGGATACTTTAGTCTCTTTGTCTCTGAATCTCTCTGTGTCTGAGGCAAGTCCTGCTCTTTCTTTGCCTCTTTTGCTGAAGGGGAGGTGGTGGAGATGCACTGGAGGACTGTAGATGAGGAGGCAGGAATGTGAGATGCACTTAAGGTAGGCGTGGACAGAGCGCTTAAGGTCTGAGTCTGCGAAACAGCCGGCTTCTGTGGAAACTGTGAAGTAGCAGGAGATGGAGTGGATGCAGGAGAAGGGGATGGTGTGTGTGATTGGGCCAGAACCGGCGTTGAGGGTCTGCTTTGGGCTGGGCTGTTGATTGGAGAGCCTAGGGTCCAAGACGAGCTCGGAGTGTGTATGGGAGTTGGGGTTTGCGTAGGGATCGGAGAACGTGCCGGAGGAGGACCAAGGACCGGGACACCGACTGGCATCTGGATAGAAGTGCTTTGGCTCAGGGTGGAGCTCGGAGGTTTACCTGGAGTTTGGCTGGGAAGTGGACACTGAATGCAGGTTGAGGTTGGAGATTGTGCCGTGGCTAGGATATGGATGGGCGTTGGACACCGACTCTGGGATTGGGATTGGATGGCCACTGGTGTTCTAGGTTGGGTGGGGGTCTGAATAGGGGTTTGAATAGGGGTTGGGGTTCGAGTAGGAGTGGGGGTTTGAGAAGGAGTGACGGTGGGTGTTGAATTGGTTGTGCAGGATAACGGTGGTGGAGAGGGTTTGACACGGGAAATCTGAGCCAAAGAGGTGCTGGAAGATGAAGTTGGAGAGGTGGAGATGGATAGAGAAGGAGAAGCAGGGCGTAGGCAAGGAGGAGGAGAGGTTGAAGGAGAAGTCGGTATTGCAGTGCCGGGTTTGACTCGCTGGGTTTGGGGAACACCTAGACCAGAATATGCGGCCATGAGAGATAAAGGAGGGTTGGTGGAGCAAAGAGGGATTTGCTTTGGGGAGGACGAAAAGGGGGCGAGGGGTGGCGGAGCAGATCCTGGTGTGAGTGGAGGTGTGTGTGTCAGCTGAGAGGGCAAGAGTAGGGGTGTGTGTGCAGGCATCTGTGTGGCACCAAGCTGTGGCGCATTGGAGCTCAAAACACCTGCGCTCCCTCCTCTAGCGAGTCCTGATGATAAAAGGAAGGGTGCCGGCAGCAGGTTTCCTCCGGATGCTTTACGATGGAGAGGTGGGAGAGGCTGAACGCCCACCCAGCTGCGGTGGGGAAGAGTCGGCTGGGAGGCGGAGAGCAGTCTTGCCTCTTGGGTGAGCCGACCGATCATTGGGAGCCCTTGGGTGCTCCCTCCTCCAACATGGCGTAGTAAAGCCTCTTTAGCCCCCTGTGGCCCGGATCCGGTGTTACGTCCTTCGATAGACGGTGCTGCAACCACTGAGGGAGGCGGGACTTTATGGACCGGTGACGTTGTGGGCTCTGTGTGGAGGCGGAGGCTGTAATGAAGAGTTCTGCTAGCCTGTAGGGGAGCGGACACTGACGACGCAGATGTGGGAGTTTTTCCAACTCCACCTGCTGAAGGAGCCACAGCGGTCGGCCCCATAGTGGAGGGCGAGGGTGAAGGTGTTATAGAGGACGGGACTCCACGCGGGGGCAGTCCGCCCATCACACCTATGAGGGAGCTGAGCGACTGCCGAGGGAGAAGAATGGGTGGACGGGGAGGGGAAAGAGGGCATGACGAGGGCGACGGCGAGATGGGAAGAAAGATGGCAGCTCCGAGGGCATGTTGTTGTTGAAGCTGTTGTTGCAACTGTTGCTGCTGCTGTTGCTGATGCATCAAGGCAATGGCCACGTTGGTGGTGGCAGCAGCCGTCTGGAGCGGAGCGTGGACCAGCGGAGCCCAGATCACCGGATGAGGTCGGGGTGAGACTGTGCCTCCGGTGCTGCTTCGGTTGCTCGCAGCCGTGATTTCCTGCATGGTGGGCATGCTGTCGTGCTTCACAATCTGCTGGACCAGAACACTATCACAAGACCCCAGGCCGGCGCCTCCTGCTCCTCCACCACGGCTCCCTCCGCCCCGTCCCAAACTGCTGCCCGCAACAGATCCTCCCTGTGAGGTCTTGCGCAACAAAATCGAGTTCTTCTTACCTGTGAGAAAAAGGAATTCAGAATAGGGTTAGGGTTCAAAATAATTGAATTTGGTTATTAACATGGTTGTAAAACACTGTTCCCAAAGAATAAAATACTTAATTTTTAAGCCAATCATATTTTCTCTCATTTACTCACTCATGTCCGTATTGACTCATTTTATGGTGTCATTTTTATCACTTTCACTGTACAGAAAAAATTGTGGACATTAAATTTAGTAAGCCAAAGCCTCAATTAATCTTTCTTCAACTACAAAATGGAGTTGCACATTTAAGGGAATAATTTAAGGGGCAACAACACGAAAAATGCCAACAACAGAAAGGTAAAAAAAAAGAAAGTCTAGAACACTACTAGACCAGGGAGAGATTTAAGAGATAGTGAAAGCAAAGATGATTTATTTATTTGTTGCAGAGATGAGTTTCAGGTTTATAAAGGGACAAAAGCAGCAGGAATGTTTTACCGATGCGATCAAGTCTGTCCGCTGCCACCGTCTCGAAGGCCCGTCTCATCATGGGATGCTCTTCCAGAACCTCGTTGAAACTGCCCACACTGAGGGAGTAAAGTCGACAGTACGTGTCTGCTCGAACACTAGCTGTCCTCCTGCCACGTGTCAACAGACAGATCTCTGAGGGATGGAGGACCACAGGGAGGTTAGAACGGGATCTATAGGAAACATAAACCACTCGACCACGGATGCCTTTCCTGAAGACAAAAATGGTTGCAAGTTCCGTCGTTACCAACACAATTCAACAGATCTTACATTGTTACATTGTTGGCTAACGATGCTTTTGGGAAACGCACCCCAGATCAATCCAATAAACATTTAAGACCTGGCACTGCTTAACACTGACCGGGAACATTCTCAGAACTTTAGCTAACATTCTGTCAAGTTTCTCTCAAAATTATGAACAAACATTCTTCCAGTAATGGTAACAGTAAGTTCATTCAGAGTCTGGCCTTTAATAATGTTCTCAAAACGCACCAAAACATTATTTATACGTCATCCATGAAACATTTGTGTTGTTCACCATATTTTAAATGTTACTACTAGTTTCAGAACGTTCACAGAACATTCAAAAGTAACGTTCCCATATTGTTTGAAGAATGATACAATGGAATGTCCCCTTAACCTTCACATGATGAAGAAAAAGTGTTTTTTAAAACCCTTAAATTGTTTTATTTATTAAACGTTAAGAGAACATATAATGGGAACATTAGATATAACAAAACATATTTTGTTAGTTGGGGAAGCTCAGTACAAACATCTGACATCAACCAATCAACTGTAGACTCACCTCCAAAGTACGACCCATCACTGAGCTTGGTCTCCCTGTTTCCACGCGTGAGTACGCTGACCCGTCCGTGCTGGATGAAGTACATTTTACGGCCAACGGTTCCCTCACGAATGATGAAGTCATTGGGCTGGAAGACCTCAAACTTCAGCTTTGTGAGCACTGCTGTCACGAAGTTTGGGTCAGCGTTAGCGAAGAGAGGCATGTTAGCCACCAAGCTACGGCAGTTGAAGCTAACAATCTCCTGTTAAGGTCACAGTGCACAAGTAAACATTATTATGCTGGTTAAAGCTTGTAAAATGCAACAACAAAAACTCACATGTACATACCAGGAGTTATTAGCACAATAATGCTGGTGTTTGAATCTAAACTAAAATATCTGCTTGTTTTTGAAAACATCTAATGCAATGGTGTGGGTAAACTTCAGTTGGGTAGTGGACAAATAACAATTGATTTTTATTCATCAATATTTTAGATAACATATAAGCACCTCTAGAGTTAGGGTTTGACAAATGCATTTAGTACAAATGTTCATAAAAATTGCATGTATTATCATTACATGAGATTTTTGTTTTCTTTTAGATTTTAACTCTTTCCCCTCCTTTAAAGTAATTTTCCAGCTCTCCGTGTTTTACTGTTATATGATAGGGGGCGCTATTACACATCTTCTGAAAGAGTAGAGATTTTCTCAGATTTTGTTAAATTTTTTTCTTTTTTTATGAAACTAACCCACATTCAAATGTTGATTAAAAAAAAAGATACAACTTTTTGTTGTTGTTTAAAAGCAGATCTGTTCTTTCTTTTAAAAAAAATTGCATGCTCAGATATTCAAACAACAAAATATTCTGGGGGATTTTACATATTTGTGAAAATTATAAAAAATTCTGGCGCTGGTTGGCAACTTTTTTTATAAATACACTGGTGGGAAAAGAGTTAAATGTAAAGTCAGCTGCCCAACTGCATCTTTAAAATATTTTCAAATGTACATGTACTGTGACTTTATATTCAGCATAGATGTTTATTACACTTCTGGTTTATTTGCTTCTATTTATTCAGCACTGCCTTATTTTTACACACTGTGGAATCATATTGCACACGTATAAAATAAAAAAACAAAAACAGCTGGAACTGAAAAGTAAACTTTTAGTGAGTTTAGTGATGACGAACCTCCTTTAAGGGGTCGCTCAGCTCTCCCAGGATGTTGTCCTCATCAAACATCTTGCCCTGGTATCGATGTTCATAATACTCGTGGATTTTCTGCCTGACATCTGATGGAAGCTTATGGAAAGACATGTACTGTTCCACCTGCTTATACTGGACGACAGACAGGCCGCTCTGTTAGCCGAAAACAAACTTTGCCACACCAGCCATTGGACGGTGACCGGAGAAGATTTACCGGCCATATACTTTTTACCAGCCATGAAACAGAGATTAATCCTTATTAAAGTTACAAAAGTTATTCAGTCAAGAGCAGTGAGTGATTGTTCTCTGTCTTTTGTTGTTTGATTAACATTAAAAACACAGACGGCGGCAGGTTTATTAGGCTGCTGTCACTTTAAGAGCTAATGCACAGATCCAATAGACTGATACAAGTTTACAACTGTTTAAGTTCAGTTAAGACACAACTGACTATGTTTATAGGGATACTTGCCAAGATAGGCATTTTTACAATTTTGTTTGAATATGTCAAGGGCAAGAAGACATGAAATAGAGCTCGATTCAGTATTTGCGTGTTGTTCGAGACACAGATTTCGGATTTCTCTGAACTCAATTCTGCGAGTAATGAATTGAGGTCTCTTTTGTGTCTTCTTGAGGTTTAAATGGTCATTTTTAAACTTTCGTGACGATGCAGCGCTGGCTCATCAACTGTCCCGAGCGACATGCGTGTTTGTTCACATACACGTTTTTACAATTTTGCATTGTTAGAATTCTTAAAAATGTTACCGGCCAACAGGCGATTGACACCGTTTCATATTCTCACCAACATAGATTTTTAATTGACTAATTCATGTTCATTCATGCTAACAAAATGTTAAACAATATTAGCAATATGTTAAATAATGCTAACAATGTGCTAAAACATGTTAGCAACATGATAATTAATGTTAGCAATGTGTTAAAACATGTTAATTCATGTTAGCAATGTCTTTCTTTTTTTCTCTTTCCACTTCACAAAATTCAAAGCTTATTTAAAACTAAAACTTTTAACTTTTAAAAAAGGGTTTCTCAAGATAACGTCAAAGTTTGCCTCGAAGAACTGCTTTCTTGTTTAACTTGTTAACGCTCTAAATAATTTTTTGCCGCTAACTCCTCGGCCAAATTGAATGTGCAAAATAACTAATCGGCACATCAAGCAAGCAATTTGATTAAATACTTTATCCGCTTGATATATATTGATCTAGAGAAGCATGGCTGAGGTGCCGAGGGCATCGGTCAGCACTTTACCTTCTCCTGGTACTGTCTGCGGGACGAGTCCAGGGACTGGATGAGGGCCGTGGCGTGGCCGATGAACATGGCGTAACACGTGGCGCCCACGATCATGCTGAGCATTGTGAGCCAGACGTCCGTCATTCCCTCGGGAGCCTGAGCGCCGTACCCGATGCACAGCATGTGACTCATGGCCTTGAAGAGAGCGTACGAGTACTGGATGCCCCAGGTGTCGTTCTGAAACACAGAGCACACATCGGCTCGTGGCTCTCCAGCGGACCAGCGGACCACAGAAACACTGAGGCTTTGGGAGAAACACACTCCAGTTCTCACATTTTGTTCAAAATGTTGCTTTTTTATGAAATTTACCCACATTCAATTGTTGATAAAAAAAGATAAAATGTGTTTTTTTGTTTAAAAGCAAAGGCTCTGTTCTTTCTTTGATAATTTGCATGATAATTTACATTCAGCCACAAAATATTCTGGGGGCCATTACATTTGTATGAGTAACGGGTGTGTTTTATCTCTATTCTCTTAATGAGTAACGGGTGTGTTTTGGGCGTAACGTGAAATAAACCAATCAGAGTCTCGTCTCCCATTGCCTTTAAATGCCAGTTGGCATGGCGGATTGACTATTTACACGGAGGAATTAGCAAGCGGAAAAACTGAACACTTCTCCAGAGCGCAAACGGATCTGCTCGTGTGTGTGTGTGTGCGTGTGAGGTTAAAGCTGTGTGCGTGTGTGTGTGTGAGGTTAAAGATGAGTGTGTGTGTGTGTGTGTGTGTGCGAGGTTAAAGCTGAGTGTGTGTGTGTGTGTGCGTGTGTGTGTGTCTGTCTGTGTGCGTGAGGTTAAAGCTGTGTGTGTAAGTGTGTGTGTGTGTGTGTCTGTGCATTTGTGCATGAGGTTAAAGCTGTCTGTGTGTGTAATAAGCAGAGTGTGTGTGTGTGTAATAAGCAGTGTGTGTGTAATAAGCAGAGTGTGTGTGTGTTGTGGACCCACCTATAGGCCCACATTACTAACGCGCTCTTTAAAGAACAAAAACCCCACTGTGCCGTTGACTTTAGAGCAGGGTTCAGTTGTTCGACGGGCCAGTCTATTTCTGCTACTGCCGCTGGTCACACGGGGATTCGCCCGCATATCCCACAGCGCTGACGCTACACCACAGCCTCGTGTTCAGGGCTGTGTCCGGCTGCATGACCTCTGCCCTGCAGTGCATCTACAGGAGCAGAACTGAGGCAAATCTAAAGTAGAGCTAGTCAACACAGACATGCGCCGCTCCAGCCCTGAGCTGAAGCAGAAAACATGCTCGAGCATCATCTGTGACCCGAACGCACCGTCATCTGTGACCCGAACGCAGCGTCATCTGTGGCCCGAACGCAGCGTCATCTGTGGCCCGAACGCAGCGTCATCTGTGGCCCGAACGCACCGTCATCTGTGGCTCGAACGCACCGTCATCTGTGGCCCGAACGCAGCGTCATCTGTGGCTCGAACGCAGCGTCATCTGTGGCTCGAACGCAGCGTCATCTGTGGCTCGAACGCACCGTCATCTGTGGCCCGAACGCAGCGTCATCTGTGGCTCGAACGCAGCGTCATCTGTGGCTCGAACGCAGCGCCATCTGTGGCCCGAACGCAGCGTCATCTGTGGCCCGAACGCAGCGTCATCTGTGGCCCGAACGCAGCGTCATCTGTGGCTCGAACGCACCGTCATCTGTGGCCCGAACGCAGCGTCATCTGTGGCCCGAACGCAGCGTCATCTGTGGCTCGAACGCAGCGCCATCTGTGGCCCGAACGCACCGTCATCTGTGGCTCGAACGCAGCGCCATCTGTGGCCCGAACGCAGCGTCATCTGTGGCCCGAACGCAGCGTCATCTGTGGCTCGAACGCACCGTCATCTGTGGCCCGAACGCAGCGTCATCTGTGGCCCGAACGCAGCGTCATCTGTGGCCCGAACGCAGCGTCATCTGTGGCTCGAACGCAGCGTCATCTGTGGCTCGAACGCAGCGCCATCTGTGGCTCGAACGCAGCGCCATCTGTGGCCCGAACGCAGCGTCATCTGTGGCTCGAACGCACCGTCATCTGTGGCTCGAACGCACCGTCATCTGTGGCCCGAACGCAGCGTCATCTGTGGCCCGAACGCAGCGTCATCTGTGGCCCGAACGCAGCGTCATCTGTGGCCCGAACGCAGCGTCATCTGTGGCCCGAACGCAGCGTCATCTGTGGCCCGAACGCAGCGTCATCTGTGGCTCGAACGCAGCGTCATCTGTGGCTCGAACGCAGCGTCATCTGTGGCCCGAACGCAGCGTCATCTGTGGCCCGAACGCAGCGTCATCTGTGGCCCGAACGCAGCGTCATCTGTGGCCCGAACGCACCGTCATCTGTGGCCCGAACGCAGCGTCATCTGTGGCTCGAACGCAGCGTCATCTGTGGCTCGAACGCAGCGTCATCTGTGGCTCGAACGCAGCGTCATCTGTGGCCCGAACGCAGCGTCATCTGTGGCTCGAACGCAGCGTCATCTGTGGCCCGAACGCACCGTCATCTGTGGCTCGAACGCAGCGTCATCTGTGGCTCGAACGCAGCATCATCTGTGGCCCGAACGCACCGTCATCTGTGGCCCGAACGCAGCGTCATCTGTGGCTCGAACGCAGCGTCATCTGTGGCCCGAACGCAGCGTCATCTGTGGCTCGAACGCAGCGTCATCTGTGGCCCGAACGCACCGTCATCTGTGGCCCGAACGCACCGTCATCTGTGGCTCGAACGCAGCGTCATCTGTGGCCCGAACGCACCGTCATCTGTGGCTCGAACGCACCGTCATCTGTGGCCCGAACGCAGCGTCATCTGTGGCTCGAACGCACCGTCATCTGTGGCCCGAACGCAGCGTCATCTGTGGCTCGAACGCAGCGTCATCTGTGGCTCGAACGCACCGTCATCTGTGGCCCGAACGCAGCGTCATCTGTGGCTCGAACGCACCGTCATCTGTGGCCCGAACGCACCGTCATCTGTGGCCCGAACGCAGCGTCATCTGTGGCTCGAACGCACCGTCATCTGTGGCCCGAACGCAGCGTCATCTGTGGCTCGAACGCACCGTCATCTGTGGCCCGAACGCACCGTCATCTGTGGCCCGAACGCAGCGTCATCTGTGGCTCGAACGCACCGTCATCTGTGGCTCGAACGCAGCGTCATCTGTGGCTCGAACGCAGCGTCATCTGTGGCTCGAACGCAGCGTCATCTGTGGCCCGAACGCAGCGTCATCTGTGGCTCGAACGCAGCGTCATCTGTGGCTCGAACGCAGCGTCATCTGTGGCTCGAACGCACCGTCATCTGTGGCCCGAACGCACCGTCATCTGTGGCCCGAACGCAGCGTCATCTGTGGCCCGAACGCAGCGTCATCTGTGGCTCGAACGCACCGTCATCTGTGGCCCGAACGCAGCGTCATCTGTGGCCCGAACGCAGCGTCATCTGTGGCCCGAACGCAGCGTCATCTGTGGCCCGAACGCACCGTCATCTGTGGCCCGAACGCACCGTCATCTGTGGCCCGAACGCAGCGTCATCTGTGGCCCGAACGCAGCGTCATCTGTGGCCCGAACGCAGCGTCATCTGTGGCTCGAACGCAGCGTCATCTGTGGCTCGAACGCACCGTCATCTGTGGCCCGAACGCAGCGTCATCTGTGGCCCGAACGCAGCGTCATCTGTGGCTCGAACGCAGCGTCATCTGTGGCTCGAACGCAGCGCCATCTGTGACCCGAACGCAGCGTCATCTGTGGCCCGAACGCAGCGTCATCTGTGGCTCGAACGCAGCGTCATCTGTGGCTCGAACGCAGCGTCATCTGTGGCTCGAACGCACCGTCATCTGTGGCCCGAACGCACCGTCATCTGTGGCCCGAACGCAGCGTCATCTGTGGCCCGAACGCAGCGTAATCTGTGGCTCGAACGCACCGTCATCTGTGGCCCGAACGCAGCGTCATCTGTGGCCCGAACGCAGCGTCATCTGTGGCCCGAACGCAGCGTCATCTGTGGCCCGAACGCAGCGTCATCTGTGGCCCGAACGCAGCGTCATCTGTGGCCCGAACGCACCGTCATCTGTGGCCCGAACGCACCGTCATCTGTGGCCCGAACGCAGCGTCATCTGTGGCCCGAACGCAGCGTCATCTGTGGCCCGAACGCAGCGTCATCTGTGGCCCGAACGCAGCGTCATCTGTGGCCCGAACGCAGCGTCATCTGTGGCTCGAACGCAGCGTCATCTGTGGCTCGAACGCAGCGCCATCTGTGACCCGAACGCAGCGTCATCTGTGGCCCGAACGCAGCGTCATCTGTGGCCCGAACGCAGCGTCATCTGTGGCTCGAACGCAGCGCCATCTGTGGCCCGAACGCAGCGTCATCTGTGGCTCGAACGCACCGTCATCTGTGGCTCGAACGCAGCGTCATCTGTGGCTCGAACGCAGCGCCATCTGTGACCCGAACGCAGCGTCATCTGTGGCCCGAACGCAGCGTCATCTGTGGCCCGAACGCAGCGTCATCTGTGGCTCGAACGCACCGTCATCTGTGGCCCGAACGCAGCGTCATCTGTGGCCCGAACGCAGCGTCATCTGTGGCTCGAACGCACCGTCATCTGTGGCCCGAACGCAGCGTCATCTGTGGCCCGAACGCACCGTCATCTGTGGCCCGAACGCACCGTCATCTGTGGCCCGAACGCGTCATCTGTGGCCCGAACGCAGCGTCATCTGTGGCTCGAACGCACCGTCATCTGTGGCCCGAACGCAGCGTCATCTGTGGCCCGAACGCAGCGTCATCTGTGGCCCGAACGCAGCGTCATCTGTGGCCCGAACGCAGCGTCATCTGTGGCCCGAACGCACCGTCATCTGTGGCCCGAACGCAGCGTCATCTGTGGCTCGAACGCAGCGTGTGTGTTTTGTGAATGAGATGACTGCTATGTTTATCTCTCCTGTGCTCAAGACTGACATAATGGAGGAGACAAATATAGCTCAGATCTGGGGATCACTGAGCATCCGCTGTCTAGCAACCGTCACCATGACAACAGCGGCGGAAAACCCTACTGCGGGTGAGTCAGCGGTTCAATCACACAGTGTGTGTGTGTGTGTGTGCGTGTGCTGTTTTTAATTAGATGTTTTTTTATTTCTACCTCAATATTCCGAGAAGACAAGCAGGTGCATGTAGCACACACACACACACACACGCACACACTCACACACACAAACACAAAATGCACCTGCGCCTTTAATTTAATTACCCATTATTTGGAATCCAGAAATATGAAAACAGAATTTAGCAAAAAATAAAATGGAATGTGGGGAAAAATAAAATCATATTTCAAAGGGCCATACAATATTCACAGTGCACAATGGCAGATATGAACTGTATCGTACAGGAACGAGCGCAGATGTGCATCACTGCAGCGATTAAGCTTTTCCTGCCGTCAGCATTGATCCATCCCAGCGCTTTGAGTGAGTGTTGCCATAGAAACCAATCACTTCTAAGTCCAAGGACGTGAAGAGCTCAGACTTCAGAGTTCTGACTAGTCGTCTCATAATTGTGTTGATTCTGATATGAACGCAGCGCTATACCACTCTAGTGCACTCCTCCCAGTCTAGAGTCAGCCGGCTCCTGAGGGGACACGCGCACGCCGGGGTCATCAGTGTCGCCAATCCTGCACAGTTTTACATATATATATATATACAGGTGAAACTCAAAAAATAAGAATATCGTGCAAAAGTTCATGTATTTCAGTAATTCAAATTAAAAGGTGACACTAATATATTTAGTACAGTATATATAACTATATACATATGCATGATTATACTTTTCAGAGGGCCGACATTTCTGTATTTAAAATCCTTTTTTTTATTGATTTCATGTAATATTCTAATTTTCTGAGATTTTGAAGTTGGGGTTTTTATAAGCTGTAAGCCATAATCATCAAAAGTTTAACTTTTGCACGATATTCAAATTTTTCGAGTTTAGCCTGTGTGTATATATATATATATTTAAAAAAAAATTTTTTTACACGTGCATGTATAACACTATAATTTGTATTGTATTACCTTTGCAATTAAAGTTTACCCAACTATGATGACTTCTGCTTCTGAGAAACCCTTGCACACACACACTCTCATACTCACACACACACTCTCTCACACTCACACACACACACACACTCTCACGCACACACACACACACACAAAGTCGTGCTGCTCCACAGGTCTCACACACACACACACACACTCTCTCTCTCTCACACACGCAATCGTGCTGCTCCACAGGTCTCACACACACAGATCAGTGTTCACACTGTGACTCTTGCAGAACACTGAGCCGCCGACAGTGAAGTGTTTGATTATTATCATTACACGGCTCTGTGGAATGCTTGATTCTGATTGGCCGATTGCGTTATCCCAGATAACAGCCGCTGAGAACAGAAACACATCCGGGTCACTGAACACATCAGCGCTACACACTCGCTAGGAACGGGTTTACTTTGTGGAAGTTTTGCGTTTGGTGTGCTAATAAAATATAAAAAAATCAGTCGAATTAATTTCTAAATTAAGTTATTTAATTATGCCATCCAGTATCGTGGACTCGCTCTCGTTTCACACAAACGCAGCGACGGCCATTTTGTGACTTTTGTTTTGTACACTGTTGGATTATAAAATTCAAACAGGTACGATTTTAAAACAGTTTAATCTGAAATCAATATCTCTGATCTCCATCATTATTAATGTGGTGAAATACTGTGTAATAACTGGTATGACTGTATACCGTATCTCTTAAATGATGAAACTGCTCTCTCTGCTGAAACTTTGCGATTAAAGACCTAATAAAAATTCCTATATTCAATATTTCGTGTCTAATTATTTACTTATGTGGCAAATAAGCTGGATAATGTACATCCAGCCGGTTGTTATCTCAGAATAAACCCCCTTCAGGTGTGTGTGTGTGTGTGTGTGTGTGTGTGAGTGTTCGCAGAATAAACCCCTTCAGGTGTGTGTGTGTGTGTGTGTGAGTGTTCGCAGAATAAACCCCTTCAGGTGTGTGTGTGTGTGTGTGTGTGTGTGTGAGTGTTCGCAGAATAAACCCCCTTCAGGTGTGTGTGTGTGTGAGTGTTCACAGAATAAACCCCTTCAGGTGTGTGTGTGTGTGTGTGTGTGTGTGTGTGAGTGTTCGCAGAATAAACCCCTTCAGGCTGATGAAGACCGGATCCTGATCACCCGGTCGGGTTTACTCTGAGATAACAACCGGCTGGATGTACTTTATCCCTTAAGTAAAGACCAGATAACTGAATGAACATTCTGTTAATGTTACTGGAAGAATGTTTGTTCGTAACTTTGGCAGAACCTTGACAGAGAACGTCTCCGTCTAGCGGCGAGTGTGTGGATCAGGTCTTCCTCACCACCATGTTGTTCTTGGAGACCCAGCAGTCGAGAGGGAAGTCCTGCAGCATCGGCACCAGGAACTGCAGACACCCGTCCCAGTGACACAGCAGGAGCATCATGCCGATCAGGTTCACGATACGCACCATCGCACTGGCCAGGTCATAGGTCATGTGGAAGATCTGCGGGAAACACAAGTCATCTTCATTTATACAGCGCTTTTAACAATATAGACTGTTTCACAGCAGCTTTACAGTGATAATAATAGGAGATTACAGTAACAGAGATTGTTTGGGCTTTACAGCAGATCTAGAATAAAAAGTTAGTTTTGATTGATTGATTTCCGTTGCAAAGATCATAAGGTATTAACTTAGGAGCCACTAACACGACACCGCTCTAACAGAAAACCCTTAACGCGCTCCGGCCGCTCACTAACAGTGTTTGGTGCTCAAGAACGCAAACCTTAAAACAGGTTCAAAGGTGCAAGCCATGAAATATTTTTTTTTTTATCTCTGCGCAAACTTCAAAAACACAAAATTGTGAAAACGCTGACGCCGTGCACATGCGTATAGCGTGTTCAGTCTATAGATATGTGCGTTTGAATATATATGTGCGCAGGCGTGTCGTCTTTCTTTACAAATTGACCACGACAAATCACTTGTCTGGCCTTAAATATTTATAATACAGATTTTTTGGGCGTTTCCACGTATCCATGTGAGCTGGAATTATTTTGAAAATGTTTTATCTGTACAGAGGTAAAGGGAAGGGAAGGAGGTCACACACACACACACACACACACACACACACCTGAAGAGAGTTTATTCTGAGATCACACACACACACTCTCCTGCTTAAAATGCTTGTTTATAGCAAACATCATGATTATTTTGGGCAATACTGAGATCATGAATATTTGACACAATTTATCACTGACTTTTGACTAGGAGTGAGAAATATAAGTTTCATTTCACAATATTGTTATATTTAATTATGTTTTTACTGGAAATAAGGATGTTTTGTTACTTATGGAAACTTGTTTCCGGCATGGAATAAAAAAATTAACAAGTAAATTGGTAATTGTAACTTTTATTTCTCTCAATTCAATGTAAAAAGTCAGAATTGTGAGATAAAAAGTTTCAATTACTGTACCTTTCTTTTTCATTCCTTGACAGAAACAAGTGTCCATAATTAACATTTCATAACTTTAGATGCCAGTAAAATATCACCATTCTTTATGTCACAGGAACACGAAATAATAGCCAAACTAAAGCAAGCAAAAAGATCTCAAGCTTAATTAAGACAAGTAATAACAAAAGAACAAAAGTGACGTCCGACCGAGGAAAATCTTGGATGACGTGGGGGAGAATAAATTATCAGGAAATTTTAATTCTGAAGTGAACTAATCCTTTAAAATGACTTGAACAGTTAAAATGGCAAAGATTAAAAACCCATGCAAGTATAGACTTTATAACACTAGACAATATGAGAGCATCTCTGTGAAACAGAATCACTGTTTATCATGATTACCTTGCGTTCGGATTCATTGGAAGCTAAAATGATAATTGGTAAATGTTCCCATAATACTTGCGTAATGATAAAACATAGAAAACATTATTGTGAAATGAAGTGAGTAATTGTGAGTAATTGCAAAAGTCAGTGAGTAATTGTGTCAAATATTCATGATCTCAACATTCCCTTAATGTTTTCTCTATACATAAGGTCTTCATAACTTAATGGGAACGTTAGCAAAACGTTGTGAGAACATATTTCTGCTGTCTGGGAGTGAGCCTCACCTCCTCCCACTGGTGTATGTACCGGATGAGACGGGACAATCGCAGCAAACGCAGAAGACTCAAGATCTTGGTGAACCGAACGATCCTCAGCGCTCGAGCCGTCCGGTACACCTGCGGGAAACACCATTACACAGCATTCAGACTAGTTTATCCTGGATAAAGTTCAAAGTTGGTCAAAAGCTGTCAGTATCTGTCCACCTAAAACACATATTTGGTGATGATGATGAAGAAGAAGAGGAGATGACAGGATTTACTTTGAATAAGAAATAAATGTATGAAATCCAAATTGTATTTTATGCATATATATATATATATGTATATATATAAGCTGTGACATAGTTAATCTGTTTTATTTGTTTTCTTTTTTGGCTAGTAGAAGTTCTGAATGGCCGGTAACTTAAAAATGTAGTAGCCAAATTGTCCGGTGAGTGAAAAACTTCATTTCAAACCCTAGTTTCAACACAAGCTCTTTTTACAGTGAAAGCTTTGAGCTCTGAAGCTTCATGATGCCTCACTGAGAGACAGACAGACTTTATTCCTCTACCTCGGAGTCCAGTCGAGCTTCCAGGTCCACCATCAGGAAGATGTAATCCACCGGGATGGAGGACACGAAGTCCACGAGGAACCAGCTCTTCAGGTAGCGCTGGCGGATGGCCTTCGGGTCCAGCAGGATCTCAGTGCTGTCCTCTTTCACGATCCCGGTTCGGAAGTTCAGCACCAGGTCCACCAGGAACAGTGTGTCCGACACCACGTTGAAGATGATCCACGGAGGCGTGTTCTCGTCCTTGAAGAAGGTGATTCCCACCGGGAGGATGATGAGGTTTCCCACCATCAGCATCAGCATGAGGAGATCCCAGTAAAACCTGCAGACAGCGGCTCCGTTAGCCTGCAAATACTCTTCCCTACACCTTAAATTAATACCTCTTTCTCTAACTGTGATTTTCTATATGTACATTTCTGAAATACAGACACAGTTACCTCTGACAACAGATCACTGTAAATTGTAATATGGACTCTGTAAAGCTGCTTTGAAATTATGTGTATTGTGAAAAGCGCTGTACACATAAACGTGAGTTGAACTGTCAAAACATCTTGTACTTCCTCAGTGTTTCTGTCTGGATTTCCAGCACAAATATCTAAAAACTCTTAAATCAAGATACATTTACTGGAGAAACACATTGACTGAAGATAAGAAGCCTTGTTTTCTGAAAAAAAAAAAGATCAACATTAAGCAAGTTTAAGCTTAAGACAAGAAAAAAAATCTGCCAACGGGGTTAGAAAAATAAACTTAATTTGAAGTGAAAATAAGATTATTTTTGGCAGATATTTGTTTCTTGATTTAGGAATGTTTAGATGTTTGTGCTGGAAACCAAGACGGAAACACTGAGGAAGAGCATCATGTTTTCCAGTGTACCATATAATAAAAACAGTGTGTGAAAAGAACAGTACGTCAAAATTCATACTATTCATAAAACAGTAGGTGAAAAGTACCTAGTGCTCTATGGTTTCTGTGATGCTTGTTTCATAAAAATCTTATTTAGATTTGATTTGTATCATTTATTTTTAATAAAGTAGTATTTTATAGCACTCTAAGAACTCCGATGACCTTAAGTGTGTATACTGGTCAGATTACAGTCGTACTGTAGAAAACATGCTTTTTTAAGAGTTGCAAAGGAATTACTTAAAGTCGGCATTAAAACGGAAGTTGCACAAGTCTTTTCTTCTCTATTGTGTCGTATATCGAGTGAAACGCTTCTAGAACAAGAACAAATGTGGGAGGGGCTTGATTGTGTCTGTGAGGAATTGATTGGATGATTGTATGGTTGTGGTTTGCTATTGGCTGATCTCATGTGAGTGACAGGTTGCCCCGCCCTCGTCATCAGAGAAGAGATGAGATGCTGCAAGAGGAACTTATTCTCGTTCAAGATTACCAGGAACATGAATTTAACACAATAATTATGTGCACCGATAAATAATTTAGAATGAAAGTTGCCGTCGGCAACTCTGGCTGATTGAGTGGACTTAGGCAAAATTTTGAACGTTTACAACTCTCATGCCCCTCCCCCACTATCAACGAATCCCCTCCCACCGAGTTCGTGCTCGTCAGTGCGCCATCACTCTTCTCTACTGCGCGAACTTCAGGCGTGTGCATGTGATTGACGTGTGCGTGCACGACTTGTGATTGACAGTCCTATCTCACCCCCCCCCCTGTGCTGATTGGGCACAATGAACCGGGAGCGGTGGATTTTTGCAAAACAAATAACACGCTCCAGGTGGAGTTAGAAGCTCGGGTTTTTTTCTAAAACCACTTTATTTATGTTGTTCTGTCGGAATATAGTGTCGAATTCGCTGAATATGATCAAAAAAAAGTTGCCGATGGCAGCTTTAATAATATAAAATAAGAAAAGTTTTGATTTCATGGTAACTTTAATCAAAAGAAGTACCTGATTAGAAAGCATGTGATTTGGGATGCAGCTGAAGGATCTCGCTCATGTTTCAGTCGCTGTCTGTAAGCGTCTGATTATCTCTGTCTGCGGTTATGAGATCAATATTATTGATCATCTCCCTATGAGAGATGCAGAGCTGCATGGAGAGATAATACAGTAATGCAAGAGTCCAGCTGAGCACGTCAGAATCATCTGTGTGTCCTGCAATGACATGCTAGCGCGAGCGAGAATGTGAAATAACAGAAAGGAGAGCAGGTATGATGCTCAACGTCACACACACACACACACACGCACGCATGCACGCACACACACACACACACCCACCCACCCACTCACACGCACGCGCACGCACACACACACACACACACACACACGCACGCACGCACGCATGTACGCACACACACACACACCCACTCACACACACGCACGCACATCCACTCAAGCACGCGCACACACACACACACACACACACACACACACACAGACGCACGCACGCACGCACACACACGCACGCACGCACACTATCGCACATGCACTCGCACACACACACACACACACTCACGCACGCACACACGCACGCACGCACACACACACACACACACACACTCTCGCACATGCACATGCACGCGCACACACACACACACACACACGCGCACACACACTCACGCACACACACACACAGACTCACGCACACACAGACTCACGCACACACACACACACACACACACAGGTGTGCAATCGATCAGTAATAATCTGCTCATAATCTGTTTCCCATCAGCCCTGACTCTCTCTGCCTCGTTTCTTTATTCATAGTCTCCGTTTAACGTAATTGAAATTGTAGCTGATTGAATTATGCATTATGCATACATTGGATGAATAATGCATCACATTATGAATATTTGATCCATGCACATTTCTGACAGCAGACAGACTAATTGGGCTCATATGCATATTCAGATTTCGTGTAAAGATACCAAAGAAAAGCTGAAAAAATTAAATACTTGTCTGATGTTATTAAAAATTCGCATAGCTTTCCTGTAGCTGCAACACCAAGGTCATGGGTTCGATTTCCAGGGAAAGCAAGAACTGATGAGACTGTAAAATGTGTACCTTGAATTGCAATGCAAGTCACTTTGGATAAAAGCGTCTGTCAAATGCATAAATGTAAATGTAATGTAAATGTAAAAAAAAAAACTTTAAAAAAATAATTCTCATAAACATTGAGTGCTTTTTAGTACTATTAATGCTTCACTACATCCCTCTCAACCTACATGTTCTCACCCTGTGAGAATATTTTACATGTTTTTATGGATAAGATCCCCTCTATTCCGTGCCTCTCTCTTCTTTGAAAGACTGATTAACTGAAGCATTGCTGTCCCACAGATGTCGTCCCTCCGCGTCTTCTAAAAGAGAACTATTGGGCCAAGAAACTATTAATAGCAGTTTGACCTCAGGTGTTTTTCCACTGGATTTTAAACTTGCCGTGTTCCAACCATTGATAAAAAAAAAAAATCTAATTTGGACACAACAGTTCATGCTAATTTTCATCCAATTTCTAAACTCCCTTTTCTTTCTGAAATATTGAAGAACATAGTATGTATCTTTTTCAGATTCACATGGAGTTTCGAGGTATTTCAGTCTGGGTTTAAACCCACTAAATGCACTTTTAAAGATCTTTAACGACCTCTTACGGGTCACCGACTCTGGAGTCCCTCAGGGCTCTATTCTTGGCCCAATGCCGTTTCCCTTCATTCTCTCATCATTAGGGTCCACTTTTAAGAACCATGGCATTTCATTTCATTGTTATGCAGACAACACACCTTTAAAACTACACTATAGTTGTATGCGTGTGATGTCACCGTCGGCCGGAGTGACTGCGGTTACACACACACACACACACACACACACACACACAGAGGGGCAGAAACACCGAGTGGCAGAAACACCGAGTGGCAGAAACAAAGAGGGGCAGAAACACCGAGTGGCAGAAACACTGAGTGGCAGAAACAAAGAGGGGCAGAAACACCGAGTGGCAGAAAGACCGAGTGGCAGAAACACTGAGTGGCAGAAACAAAGAGGGGCAGAAACACAGAGTGGCAGTATTGCGAAAAACACACAAAACACATGATTACCTGACAGCATGGAGGAGGAGATGTGTGTAAATTGGAGTTGGGAAGAAAATGACACGCTTTATTTAAAATCATCCAACAGGAATTTAAACACCAACTATCTGTCTGTCAATGGAGGTTATGCGTGTGAGTGGCAGACACACAGAGTGGCAGGATTGGTTTTCAGCGCGAAAAACACACAAAACACATTTAAAATGGGAAAGCGCTAGATTTGACAAGAAATCTGAGGTATATTTTTACAGACTTCTGAAAGCTACAGAACAGAGGAGCAAATGATTCGCTGTGATTCACAGAAACATCTGGATCCGGGCAGAGAAAGCTGGATTTGCTGTTATTATTTTGAGTCGATATGCTGAATTATGGGGTAAAATCATACCCTATATATTGTATTGTTATATATTGTATTGACAACTCATCAATTAAATATTTACCATCGTATATTCTGCATAATTGGATGTTTTTAAATAAACACTGACAAAAAAACTACACAAGTTTTAGTGCTGGATGATGATGATATATATAACATAGATAAAAAAGTGATCACTATAGATTTAAATCTATATTGTATTTATATAAAGCGTTCACAGGCTGTTTGCTTTATGTATTTCCCTGGTTTTGAAATCAGGCTAATATAAACGTCAGGAAACATGATTCATGTCGATATCCATGATCACTGGATGTCTGGTGAGTTGGAAGAAACACTATATAGAGTCCAAGCTTTAGTTTAAACTGATAATGGTTTGTTTAACTGGTGTTTTCCCAGTGTCCTCTAACTCCAGTCCCTCAGACGCTCTGCCACTCAGTGCGAGGAGTGTGTTCCCGTCACTGCATACACTTGGACTATTAAAACATGGACGGCCCTAAATCTTTTACATTTAAAAATATATATAAAAAGCCTGTGCTCAGTGTGTGTTTTGGGAATTCTTCAGCATAAAACTGCAGCTATATTTAGAGTTACAGGTTTCATTGAATACACACGGGTAACAGAGGCCATACGCTCCCAATCAAGAGAAGTGAACAAACGACATATAAACGAAGGTGACTGAATATGACTGACTATAACCCTGACATTCACATGGAATCTTCTCATTGTGTGTGTGTGAGTGTGCGTGTGAGAGAGTGAGTGAGTGTGTGAGAGAGTGAGTGAGTGTGTGAGAGAGTGAGTGAGTGTGTGAGAGAGTGAGTGAGTGTGTGAGAGAGTGAGTGTGTGTGTGTGTGTGTGTGAGAGAGTGAGTGAGTGTGTGAGAGAGTGAGTGAGTGTGTGAGAGAGTGAGTGTGTGTGTGTGTGTGTGTGTGTGTGTGTGTGTGTGTGTGTGTGCGCGTGTGAGAGAGTGAGTGGGTGTGTGAGAGAGTGAGTGTGAGACTGTGTGTGTGTGTGTGTGTGTGTGTGTGTGAGTGAGTGAGTGTGAGACTGAGTGTGTGTGTGTGTGTGTGTGTGTTTGTTTTTGTGATATTATATGAGGACACAAATGTGTATAATGACATGCATATTACACTGGTATTACAATTAACACGTGACTTATGAGGACATTGCATGAGTCCTCATATTTCAAATAGCTTAAAAAACATAAAAAACAATGTTTTTTAAAAATTTAAAAATGCAGCATGTATCCAGTGATGGGTAGGTTTAGAGACAGGGGCAGTGTGTGTGTGTGTGTGTGTATGTGTAAGGGGATAGAATATGTAGTTTGTACATTATAAAAACCATTACGCCTATGGAATGTCCTCATAAATCACAAAAACAAACCTGTGTGTGTGTGTGTGTGTGTGTGTGTGTGTGTGTGTGTGAGACAGTGTGTGTGAGACAGTGTGTGTGAGACAGTGTGTGTGTACCTGAAGTCGCTGTAGGGGTGTATGATCCAGACTCCAGCTGATTTGAGCCTCTCCTGCTCCAGCGCCACGGCCTTGTGGCTCCCGAACATGCGGAGCGAGAACTTGTTGACTCCGGGCTGCAGCATCGCGCCGAACTGCCTCTGGATGAACGTGGACTGGTTCGAGAAGCTGAAGTCCTCGCCGTCCAGACACGGGCCCTCCGGGCTCCCGGTGCCGGTCTCGGGTCCGGCGGCGGCCACCACGACCATCCCGGTGCCGGTGGAGGAGGAGGAGGACGCCAGAACGGCTCGGGACGCGGCGAAACCCACGGAGCGCGTCACGGTGTGGGGGAGAGGAGTGGTCGGGGTGCCCGGGCGGAACGGGCCGTTGTCCCGCGTGGAGCTCATGATGGAGAGCCGGCGATCGCCCTCCAGAGACGCCTGTGAGAGCCGGTAACCGGGAGACGGGATACTGCTCTTACTGCGCCGCTTAGAGTCTCCGGGCCGGGCGGGCCGAGGGTCCGTGCCCGCTGTGCCACAATCCATGCCAGTGCCAAAGTGCAGCGAGAGCGCGCACGCAAGCGCTCACTCACACACACACACACGCACGAGTGACCTGTTGTTACTCTTCTGTCAGATAAACGCAGGTCTGAATAACGAGCGCACGGTCAGTTTGACCTCAGTGTCGGTAAAACGACGGATTCTTCCTCGCGCTTCCTCCGCCGGCTCCTCATCGTGTTCCAACGCCCTTGAATAAACGCGCGTCAGTGACGCTCCCTTCGCCCTTGACGCGCTCGTCTTCACGCGCCGTCCGTCATTCCTCCTCATTTCTCGTCCCGCGTGTCCTTGAGGCCCAGACGCGCCGACGCGCCCCGACACCGGCCAGCATTCCGTGATCCGGTGATTCCCGCCTCCGGTTGTCACGGTGATGTCTCGCGCCGTGAGCGTTTAACACACGCGCTTATATAAGAACGAATGTAAAGGAGCGGCACATATACAAGACATTCATCTGTCAATCACACACACACACACAGGTCAGTCAGCAGACGTGTGAAGGTTCATCATCATCATCATCATCATCATCAGACGGATGCGCAACAGATTAGAAACGAACTGCAGACGCGCGTTATTCCTCCGCGTTCTTTAAACGCACGTTTATCCGTCGTTTCTCCAGGGCGCGTCGCGGCTCACATTCATCGCTCACTTGTTGAGCTTCACTCGATCACGTCAGATTCCGGATCCCTCGTGACGGGAAGGACGAACGCGGGATTAAATAAATATGAAATCAATGTGCGAGCGTCTGTTGCCATGGCAGCATCATCATCATCATCCCTGTCACCCAGTCCACACACTCAGGTATCAGCGCGCGGCGCGTCACCATGACGACACAGGGATGGGAGGAGAGAGACAGATGCTGTCTGTTTCTGTGACACTGAACAGCTAAAGCCAATTAAGACATTAAAAATCATAACCAGAGCCAGATACACAAACACAGGCTAATTTTCAGATCAATAAATAATTGCACTCTTAGAAGATCTTTTAATAAATAATCAAGAATGCATGGAAACCATTCAAGTCAGATTTTTTTTAAATGTCACAGTGAAGTTGTAAAAGCTTCTGTGGAAGCTCTGACTCCTCCCACTTCACCATCATGACGTCACATACAAGCAATCACAGCAGCGAGAGTTTCTGCTCTACTGTCTATATTGCAGATATTGATAAATGTAAATAAAAATGTTTGCAGATGCACAGTAAACGATTTATATTTAAATGAAGCAGCAGTGTGACTGTTCTGTTGAAGCGTTGCTCACACATGTGTGCCGCTCTTGGCATGAGGACACACACACACACACACACACACACACACACACACACAGTGAAGTTGCATGGAATGCATGGAGAATTTGCAGTTTTCATCACAGGAAAATAAAGACAGCACATATGACTCATTTCCATTTATTGCTATAGAAATGATACACATATGATATTTGGAAGTGCAGCACAAGTAGAAATCAACAGTGACACGCAGAGACGCTCTGACGGTTCATTAGCATGAGCCTGTCAATCACAGACTCTGGCGAATCAGAGGCCAGGGGTCAGGGCACAGTGACCGCCCTCATGATGTTGGTGTGTCCTGACCCGGGACTCCAACCGGTGACAACGATCACCATATCACCCGTCCTGAAGAAACCCCGCGCTATACCTGCAGAGAGACAGACGTTAACACACACTCACTCACACACTCACACTCACACTCACACACACACACACACACCGATGTCCATGGCAAACGTCACACGGCTGTCCACATCATCGGCCCAGACCTCAGTGGGCGGGGCCTGGAAGAGGGCGGGGAAAACTCCGCGCAGCAGCTGTGATTGACGGGCGACCTGAACGTTACGCGTCACAGCGATGATCGGACAGCGAGGGCGATATCGAGATAATAGATGAGCCGACCTGCACAACAGACAAAGAAACAGGAAACAGCACGTCTGATTGGCTGTAATTGTAAAAGTCAAATCACTGTTGCATTTAAACGTGTGCATGTAATACACAAAAAAAAGAAGTAAACCGATTTATGAGACCTAATAATATTTTGAATAACGTCTGCAGGATGAAATTAGGACTGTACTGACAAATCAGAGATATCAAACCCTCCTGACTAATAAGTGTGTGTGTGTGTGTGTACCTGCCGGAGGTGGTGAGGGTGATGAGTGTGTGTGTGTGTGTGTGTGTGTGTGTGCGTGTGCGTGTGTGTGTGTGTGTGTGTACCTGCCGGAGGTGGTGAGGGTGATGAGTGTGTGTGTGTGTGTGTGTGTGTGCGTGTGCGTGTGTGTGTGTGTACCTGCCGGAGGTGGTGAGGATGATGAGTGTGTGTGTGTGTGTGTGTGTGTGTGCGTGTGAGTGTGTGCGTGTGAGTGTGTGTGTGTGCGTGTGAGTGTGTGTGTGTGCGTGTGAGTGTGTGTGTGTGCGTGTGAGTGTGTGTGTGTGCGTGTGAGTGTGTGCGTGTGAGTGTGTGTGTGTGTGTGCGTGTGAGTGTGTGCGTGTGAGTGTGTGCGTGTGAGTGTGTGCCTGCCGGAGGTGGTGAGGATGATGAGTGTGTGTGTGTGCGTGTGAGTGTGTGCGTGTGCGTGTGTGTGTGTGTACCTGCCGGAGGTGGTGAGGATGATGATGGCTCCAGCACAGCATTTGAAGGACGACTCGACGGCCCCGATGGCAGTGACCTCTGTGGGGTCGGAGGTCAGAGGTGTCAAACGACGCAGCTCTTCAAACAACTGCTGGTGAAAGATGGCCGCCTCTGCCTCGCGGCAGATCTGAAACACACACGCACACGCACACGCACACAGACAGTGAGATATGGAGTTAAAGTGGCATCCAGTGAAGGGTCAGAGGTCACCCACCGAGTGCATCATGGCAACAGCTTCGACAGGGAAGTTTCCTTTGGCCGTTTCTCCAGAGAGCATGACGCAGTCGGCTCCGTCCAGAACAGCGTTAGCCACATCGCTGCTCTCTGCGCGGGTGGGTCGAGCGTGGTGCACCATACTCTCCAGCATCTGAACACACACACACACACACACACACTCTGTCAGTTCATTCTCATCAGTTCTGTGTCTCCTCTAGACACATGCACCAGTAATTTGATCAGGGCTCTGAAATATATGAGAGTCAGAAGGTCTAATTGGATTAACTGTTCGGGTGGTTTCGTGAGCCGCACCTGTGTGGCGCAGATCACCGGTTTCCCAGCAGAATTGCAGCGTCCGATCATCATCTTCTGTGCGATGAAGACTTTCTCTGCCGGGATCTCGATGCCCAGGTCACCGCGGGCCACCATGACCCCGTCGCTCTCCTTCAGGATCTCCTCGAAACTGCAGTGAGAGACAACATTATATGAGAACTGAACTGAGCTGGACGATGACATCACGGTTTTCTCCTGAGCGGCTATATATATAAATTAACTAAATTAATAACTTTTTACAACAAAAATTAACAATCAGGGAACTTACTTAAGCTGGACTGTGACACTATTTTCTTCTGCAAACAAACTTTGTTGCATTATTTTCCTGTTATCTCTGTAAAGCTGCTTTGAAACAATCTTTATTGTAAAAAGTGCTTTATAATATAGGTGATGACTTGTGTGTGTTTGAATGTGTGTGTGTGTGTGTGTCTCACTTCTGAACGCCCTGTCTGCTCTCCACTTTGCTGATGACTTTGATGTCTCGTCCTCGGTCTCCCAGCGCCGCCCTCACGGCCTTCACGTCCTCGGCTGAGCGGATGAAGGAGGCGAAGACGATGTCCAGGTCCTGCTCCACGCCGAACAGCAGGTCGGACCGGTCGCGCTCGCTCACCGCCGGCAGGTCCACTAGCTCCGCCCCCGGCAGGTTCACCCCTTTACGACTACCCAGAATCCCACCGTTCTCCACGAGAGTCTCCACCCACGTGTCACCTGACAGTCCATGAGAGGAGAAATGCTTCATGAAAATAATGTCACACTGCAGCTTCTTAAAGCTCACTGTGTTCTCCGTGTAAAATGAGCTGGTGTTTGTTACCGATCTCCAGGACTTTGAGAGCGAGGAGCCCGTCATCAATGAATATTCTGCTTCCCTTCTTGATCACACGAGTCAGGCTGGGATAGTCCAACCAGATTACAGACCCGTCCGTCTTATCACACTCTGCCTCTGCTGTCACGACCCGAACCGACGCTCCACGCTGCAGCATCACCTCAGCATCCGCGCTCTGACACACACACACACGATCAGAACACACACAAACACACTAACCCGACCCCTAAACCTACCCATCACACACACACACACACACACACACACACACACACACTCCTTCAGAGATTAAGTCGTACCCCTTTAACCAGGCCGGTACGAATCTCTGGTCCTTTAGTGTCGAGAGCGATGGCGACGGGCCTGTAGTACAGCGGGTCAGAGGTCAGCGTCTCCACGGCCTCACGGATGTTACGGATTGTCTCTCTGTGATACTGAGAGAGAGACGTGTGAGATGCTGAACATGTGTCAGAGACACACACGTGCACACACACACACACACACACACACACACACACACATACATACACACACACACACACACACACACACACACAGACTGACCTCATGAGAGCCGTGAGAGAAGTTGAGTCTGGCGATGTTCATTCCAGCCTTCACCATCTCCTGGAGTTTGGTGACGGAGCGGGAGGCGGGGCCTAAAACAGTCACATGATTGACAGACAGATGCAGAGAGATGAAGAAAAGAAGATGAGCATCTGAAAACACTTTCACTGGAAAAGGACTGTGAGCTGCATTTTTTTTATATATATATATATATATATATATATATATATACACACTGTAAGGCTGGAAATTGGAATAACTGGTTAAAGAATGACCACTGATCTATGAAACAAAGAACCTTGTGGGAAATTAACATTTGACCTCCCCCTCTTCCTTGAGACAAATGTCTCACCTTATCCACACCATTCTTTCTCTCAGAGAGTGTATATATATATGGTTTTAATGTGAATGATGATCATTGAAGGAATGTGTTTAGTATCATGTTAAAGGTCTCAGTGCGACTGGTACAATGGTCTCATTCCCAAAGTGTAAAACACAAGGTACTAAGGTTTTTAAGAGTTTAGAGATAACTGACACACAAAGAAAGGCAAATGGTCTTTTTCCCCCACCCCAAGAGGTGTAACTTCTTAATGCAAATTCGCAGGTTTTCCATGTGAAAACATTCTGGCTATTTAATGGACTGCAGTGAGAAACTCGAGGCCTTTCTGTAATTCTGAGAGCCCATGAGGTTGAGTATCAAAAACTCAGCCTCATGTATTTCTTAAAATGTTGGGTTTGCATTTCTCTTATCCTAGAGCATTCGATGTTATTGTATTGATTATCTTTGAACTGATTGTGAAATTGGCATGATACTTTACCCGACATAATAAATTGTTACATTTGATTATTCTAATTGACTTTGACATTGTTCATTTAGCTAATGGTTACAAGAAATAGTCAAACACTCGCTCACATTTAATGATGCACAGATATCATTAAAACCCTTTTATATATGGAGTCAGATGAAATAACAAGTTAATACATATGAGAAAGTGTATTGCATTTAATAAAAAATCCCACTAGCCTGGAAACGACGGAACACGCGCGAGACCTTCGCCGCTGATCGTATGCCGCCATTGGATCGATTTTGCGGGCCTTACACACTAATTGCCAAAAGTATTGGGACATTCATTGAATTCAGGGGTTCCAATCACTCCCATAGCTACAGTTGTATAAATCAAGCACATGAGAGACATGCAGACACTTCTACACACATCTGTGAAAGAATGGGTCGCTCTTATGAGCTCAATGAACTCAAGCGTGAGACCATGATCGGTTGCCACATGTGTAATAAATACATTCGGGAAATTTCCTCACTACTAAATATTCCACAGTCAACTGTTAGTGGTATTATAACAAAGTGGATACAACTGGGAACAACAGCAACTCAGCCATGAAGTGGTCGGCCGCAGAGTCAACTTTCCGCAGAGTCAACAGCTACAGACCTCTAAACTTCTGTGGCCTTCTGATTAGCTCAAGAACAGTGCGTAGAGCTTCATGGAATGGGTTTCCATATGGCATATCACGCTTCTCTGTCTGCCAATCCAATGGACAAGTCTGGGTTTGGCGGTTGCCAGGAGAGGGGTACTTGCCTGACTGCATTGTACCGATGCATTGTAGTATAAAGTTTGGTGGAGGGGGGATTATGGTGTGGGGTTGTTTGGTGGAGGGGGGATTATGGTGTGGGGTTGTTTGGTGGAGGGGGGATTATGGTGTGGGGTTGTTTGGTGGAGGGGGGATTATGGTGTGGGGTTGTTTGGTGGAGGGGGGATTATGGTGTGGGGTTGTTTGGTGGAGGGGGGATTATGGTGTGGGGTTGTTTGTTGGAGGGGGATTATGGTGTGGGGTTGTTTGGTGGAGGGGGGATTATGGTGTGGGGTTGTTTGGTGGAGGGGGGATTATGGTGTGGGGTTGGTTGGTGGAGGGGGATTATGGTGTGGGGTTGTTTGGTGGAGGGGGGATTATGGTGTGGGGTTGTTTGGCGGAGGGGGGATTATGGTGTGGGGTTGTTTGTTGGAGGGGGATTATGGTGTGGGGTTGTTTGGTGGAGGGGGGATTATGGTGTGGGGTTGTTTGGTGGAGGGGGGATTATGGTGTGGGGTTGGTTGGTGGAGGGGGATTATGGTGTGGGGTTGGTTGGTGGAGGGGGATTATGGTGTGGGGTTGGTTGGTGGAGGGGGATTATGGTGTGGGGTTGTTTGGTGGAGGGGGGATTAACTTCCCAACTTTGTGGGAAGAGTTTGTGGAAGTTCCTGTTCCAGCATGACTGTGCTCCAGTGCACAAAGCAGGACCATAAAGACATGGATGAGGAGTTTGGTGTGGAGGAACTGGACTGGCTGCACAGAGTCCTGACCTCAACCCGAGAGAACAGCTCTGGGATGAAGTACAGCGAGACTGAGAGCTTCTCGTCCAACATCAGTGCCTGACCTCACTAATGCGCTCATATTAAACCCTACAGATCAGGAATGGGATGTCATTAAAGTCATGTGCATGTAAAGGCAGACGTCCCAAAACTTTTGGCAATATAGTGGATGTTTATACATTTAAAATATCTAGAATCGGAATGACATGAACTGTATTGCATGTGCTGCAGAATACAGGCCTGACCGATGGTGCAGATGATGCTGGTGTTGCGCGCAGTGATCGGCTCCTGGTCGATGTCCAGCAGACACAGATGCTCCAGGAACGTGTCAGCCATCGAGGCGTCCAGCTGCTGCTTCTGAATGAAGGAGTCCGGCAGAGCCATGACGTCAGAGTAACGTCTGATACGAGCTGAGAGAGAGAGAGAGAGAGAGAGAGACGGTCAGAGGTTCTGCTGTCTCTCTCTCACAGCAAACCTGGACCAAACCAGACTCATGGTGTTCCAGAGGAAGGTCTCAGGGAAACACTTCTCTCATAAGGCTTGAGATCTCAGTCTAGCTAATCTCATTTTATCCCATAAAATCAAAATCAAAATTATATCACACATACATTAAACCAATTCTACTGAACAGGAGTGAAATTTGGGGACTAATATTATAGGTTAAAAATTGAGGTGAAAAAACAACAACAACTGGAATTCTAAGGGTAAATAGTAAATAGAGGCAATGGCTGCAGGGCTGAACTGGGCTTAAACCCCTCGTTGTACGTGCATTTTGACCTGACTAAACCAAACATTCGACTATTTCTGGCATAATACCATGGTTACAGGTAGGTTTACAGGTACATTAAATCAATGGTGAATATTGTTGATTTTTGGACTGAAAAGCAACCCTATGGCACAATGTCTGCTTCTTGCAGTGATGTTATTAAAGTCCCCCTGTGTTGAAAATCCAGCTTTTTATGTTGTTTATACAGTATGTCTATGTGGTGTTTTTTAAAATGCTTTAAGACAAACCATGTGTAAGTTCATAAGTCGACAGCATTGCTGAGTATTTTCTCCTTAAAACTGCAGTGAACCAAAGACAGTCTCAAAAACATGGTGTGAAATCGCTGGTTTTTCTGACGTCACAAACTACCTTGTAACCAATCAGATCAACGTCTGATCGTCAACCAGTGGATCTCTGAGTGAGTGAGTGAGTGAGTGGAGGCGGGGCGCATTTGCATATTCATAGAACCGTGCATACTAAATGAGTCAAGGGTGTCGAGTTACATTCAAGATATTTTAAGACATTTTTAAAGGAAAAACATTTAAATATGTATTTTGGTGATCAAAGACGGGTTTTAAGGGATACAATTATTGAATACAGGAGGACTTTAACATTGAAATACAAACAATTGAACTGAAATTATTCAAATTAATTAATCATTAATACCATTGATCAGCTCTACCAAACGTGGATGTTTTTTCCACTAAGAAACGAATGTTGTTTTGTTGTTTTGATTGATACTGTGAAGCTGCTTTGATACAATCTATATTCTGAAAAGCGTAATATAAATATACTTGACTTGACTTGACAAGAGCTGTTGAATTCGGCCATTACGAGTCAATGAAATATATACTCGCGATTAAACTAATTAGTGAAACTCAAGCTTAGTCTGACCAACCACAACCCTGCCATTTATAAAGAGATTGATAAACATCTAAAGTATAATTAGGTTAAAAATAGAAAAACGAATTTGACCTCCAAACCAAACTCAAGTGCTATTTGGCCGTAAATAGAACCAGCAAATTGGCAATTAAAAGAAAGACAAATGCTTTCAAAATATTGACTCAGCGACCACGACTGAGAAATCTCTCTGGAATACTAATATCTGTGACTTTAATTGATGGTCGTCTCAATGATTTCCTCTCCTTTCACGACACACTCAGAATAAAATCATTCAAGTCGAGTCAGCTTAATTTCTACAGCTTTATACAGCACTGATCGTTTCAGAGCAGCTTCACAGCAATAAACTGGAAAATAACAGAATCAATGATGAAACTTTATCAAATCTGACAAGCTTAGACTCAGGAGTGAAGCAGCTCTACAGAAGAAGAAAGAGTCATTATTCAGATCAAGTTCTGTTCTCATCTGATAGTGTCAGTGCAGTCAGATCAATAATATCACTGAATATTCACACTCTATTCATGCGATCTGTGATTCCTCTTAATTACTTTACAGGATGTAGATGCTGGTAATGTTACGTGACGAACAGACAGATGAGTGTTTGTCAAGGACGAGCAAATAAAAAGAAGAAAACAACAGAATACAGAGAAGAGAGAAATTATTTTGTCATTGACAAAATACACTAAAGAGAGAAACACATCTGACATCTGCTGAGATTCTGTTCATGGAGAGAAAGACTGAAGAACATCAGCAAGGTCACATTACAGACAGACTGAGAGAGAGAGAGAGAGAGAGAGAGAATTAATGAATGGACAGAGTTAGTGCAGTTCAGTCACAAACACAGATAAAAGAAGAGTTCACTGCAAACACACACACACACACACACTTTTTAACGCCCTGCAAGAATATCCAAGTAATTTTACAATCAAAATGGCATGCAATGTCTTGTAAGATATCATTTTTTGCCGTATATTACGGTGAGTTATTAACAGATTTGCCAGCGTCCATTAGATCAGATCAGAGAGTGCATCTTCATCATCATCATCATCAGTATGAGGAGTAAGAAGGGTTAGTTACTCACCACCCATCCTGACCAGCACTGATCCACTGCACACACTGACCGCCTCTCTCACTCTCACACACACACGCTTTATTCATCCGTCGGCCTCTCCTCCCTCTCAGTGTGTGTTTGCACACCTGATTCTAAAAATGACCATCCAGACTTTGTCCTTACTAAAGATATCCAAAGACAAACATCCGTGCTTCACCAAATCAGAACCTTCCTCAGCTGAGCGATTAAATCATAAACCATATCAGATGAAAATAGAACTGAATCATGACTCTACTGTCTTCTGTAGAGCTGCTGAAACTGAACTTCATAATCGATGAACTTTACATTTTTATTTTCAG
>JAULUF010000019.1:17255000-17260000 GCA_031834385.1 Semotilus atromaculatus | reverse complement strand
CAGTCAGTGAAGAGCATCAGGTGTGGTCAGTCAGAGCATCAGGTGTGGTCAGTCAGTGAAGAGCATCAGGTGTGGTCAGTCAGTGAAGAGCATGAGGTGTGGTCAGTCAGTGAAGAGCATCAGGTGTGGTCAGTCAGTGAAGAGCATCATGTGTGGTCAGTCAGGGAAGAGCATCAGGTGTGGTCAGTCAGTGAAGAGCGTGAGGTGTGGTCAGTCAGGAAAGAGCATAATGCGTGGTCAGTCAGTGAAGAGCATGAGGTGTGGTCAGTCAGTGAAGAGCATCAGGTGTGGTCAGTCAGTGAAGAGCATCAGGTGTGGTCAGTCAGTGAAGAGCATGGGTCAGTGAAGAGCATCAGGTGTGGTCAGTCAGTGAAGAGCATCAGGTGTGGTCAATCAGTGAAGAGCATGAGGTATGGTCAGTCAGTGAAGAGCATCAGGTGTGGTCAGTCAGTGAAGAGCATGGGTCAGTGAAGAGCATCAGGTGTGGTCAGTCAGTGAAGAGCATCAGGTGTGGTCAATCAGTGAAGAGCATGAGGTGTGGTCAGTCAGTGAAGAGCATGAGGTGTGGTCAGTCAGTGAAGAGCATCAGGTGTGGTCAGTCAGTGAAGAGCATCAGGTGTGGTCAGTCAGTGAAGAGCGTGAGGTGTGGTCAGTCAGTGAAGAGCATGGGTCAGTGAAGAGCATCAGGTGTGGTCAGTCAGTGAAGAGCATGGGTCAGTGAAGAGCATCAGGTGTGGTCAGTCAGTGAAGAGCATCAGGTGTGGTCAATCAGTGAAGAGCATGAGGTGTGGTCAGTCAGTGAAGAGCATCAGGTGTGGTCATTCAGTGAAGAGCATCAGGTGTGGTCAGTCAGTGAAGAGCATCAGGTGTGGTCAGTCAGTGAAGAGCATCAGGTGTGGTCAGTCAGTGAAGAGCATCATGTGTGGTCAGTCATTGTGCGTGTGACTCCTGGTTTCTGTGTGATCAGGTGTTGTCCTGCAGTCACTCACGTGCAGTAACAGCAGCTGCATCTCGTTCTCTGCGATCCTGCGACCCACACACTGCCTGGAGCCGAAGCCGAACGCCAGCGAGCGGAAGCCTCCTCCAGAACCCGGCTCAGCTGCGGCCCAGCGGCCCGGCTCGAAGCGCTGCGGGCTCTCGAACACCTCGTGACTGCGGCCCAGAGGATACAGGCACACCTGCACCAGCGTCTGAAACACCGCTCCACATCAGGGATTTGGACAGGCACGTGGATTTACCCTCATGTTGTTCCGGGCATTTATACTATTGGCACCCTTGGTAAATATGTGCAAAATCTGCATTGTTTATCCTTTTGATCTTTCATAAAAATAAAAATAAAAATCACAAAAATCTAACTTTTCATTAAAGTAAAAACTTCATTGAAGTTTCACATTATGAAATACATGCTTTTCTCCAATGCATGTTGGCCATAATTATTGGCATCCCTAGAAATTCCTAAGAGTAAAATATCTCTGAAGTATATTCCCATTTATATATATATATATATTTTTTTTTAGCAAATCAGGTTGACTATGAACATAAAATTGTCTAGCTTTGACTTAGCTATAAGTATAAATATGAGGAAACTCAAAGGCCAAATTCCCTTTATCATACATCATATCCTCCATCAGGACAACGACCCAAAAACAAACATCAAAATCAACACAAAAATGTGTCACTGAGCAGTCATCTTGGCAAAAGGAGGTGCCAATAACTGTGGCCAACATGCATTGGAGAAAAACACTTATTTCATAATGAGATTTCCCCCCAATTTGAATTGTTTTACTTCAATGAAAGGTTAGAATTTTATGAATTTTTTTAATGAAATATCAAAAGAATAAACAATGCAGATTTATTTTTTACAGCCATCATTGATCATATTTACCAGGGGTGCCAATATTAGTTTAGGCGAGGGCACTGTAAATGTTATCGCATTGGACTAAACTTACTGACTTTGGTCATGAAGGGTATAACAACTTAGCTTAGATCGGGACAAAAAGAAACACAAAACCTGTGCTGACCGAAAGAAAAGAAGTTCCAATTTTTGGTCATTACTGGAGGTTTACAAGCAATTTAAAACACTGGGAAACACCAGTTTTGCTTAAGGATTTTCAACACAGCACAAGGGTTAATAATGTGAAAATGTTGGCATTTTCCTGATTCGGTCAGATGTATGTGTATGTGTGTGTGTGTGTGTGTGTGTGTGTGTGTGTTTGTCTCACCCCTGCTGGCACATGGTAGTTCTGGAGGACAATGTCTCGAACCGGATACCTCTGGACGGTGATTCCCACCGGATACAGCCTGAAACACACAAAGACACTCTCAGCATCTGAAATCATATCGCCACTATCAGATGAGAACCGAACTTGATCTGAATAATGACTCTTCCTTCTTCTGTAGAGCTGCTTCACTCCTGAATATTAGTTTCTCTCATATTTTATGAAGTTTCATCATTGATTCTGATATTTTCCTGTTTATTACGGTGAAGCTGCTGTGAAATTATTAAGCTTACTTGTCTTTTTGATCATATTTCTTGATGATCCGGCCTCTCTCTCACCTCAGTGTCTCCTTCACGGTTCCTTTCAGCAGTGGCGCCCCCTGCAGGGCCTTCTGGGGGTTTCCTGATGCCTGATGCCATGACGACAGTACCTGCGCCCGTACACGCTCCTGCACGTCAGGGTTGCGCGCCAACTCGAAGAGAGCAAACTGCAGCGGGACGGCGGTCTGAGTGATTGAATGTTCATAAAACACATTAATTCCCTCATATTCTCCATTGTTGCGGCTCCTCTCTTCCCAGTCTGTCTGTAACGCTCTGTTTACTTCCTGTCTCTATGAAGCCCCTCCTTCTGAAAAGCACACTGTGCTCTGATTGGTCGGCTGGAGCAGTGTGTTGTGATTAGTCGAGCGCTTCGCCCTTTATTCTGTATATTAATTATTTAAATGAGGAATATTGTGACGAGTTCGTTCCCTTTCAATGGATGGACAGATAGAAAAAATATCTTCATTTGTGTTCTGAAGATGAAGGAACATCTTATGGGTTTGGAATGACACAAGGGCTAGTAAATGATGGCAGAATTTTCATTTATGTCATGACAACCCTCTGAGTGTTTGGCATGGTAATGGATATATAACAATGTTGATATGTTTTAGCGCTATATATCTGCTATGCTGCTGCTGATGTTGGTTATTGCTGCTGCTGTTATTATTGCTGCTGCTGCTGCTGCTCCTATTACTGCTGCTGTTACTGGTGGTGCTGCTGCTGTTATTACTGCTGCTGTTACTACTGCTGCTATTACTGCTGCTGTTACTGCTGCTGCTGCTGCTGTCATTACTGCTGCTGTTACTGCTATTACTGCTGCTGCTGTTGTTATTATTACTGCTGCTGCTGCTATTACTGCAGCTGTTACTGCTGCTGCTGCTATTATTACTGCTGCTGCTACTGTTATTACTGCTGCTATTATTACTGCTGCTGCTATTATTACTGCTGCTGCTGTTATCACTGCTGCTGTTACTGCTGCTGCTGCTATTATTACTGCAGCTGCTGCTATTATTACTGCAGCTGCTGCTATTATTACTGCAGCTGCTGCTATTATTATCACTGCTGCTGCTCTTATTACTGCTTCTGCTATTACTGCTGCTGTTACTGCTGCTGCTGCTATTATTACTGCTGCTGCTATATTACTGCTGCTGCTATATTACTGCAGCTGCTGCTCTTATGACTGCTGTTGCTCTTATTTCTGCTGCTGCTGCTGTTATTTCTGCTGCTTTTATTGCTGCTGCTGATTTTGGTTACTGCTGCTGCTGATGTTGGTTACTGCTGCTGCTATTATTGCTGCTGATGTTGGTTACTGCTGCTGCTGTTATTATAGCTGCTGCTGTTGTTATTGCTGCTGTTGTTAATGCTGCTGCTGTTATTGCTACTGCTGTTTTTGCTGCTGTTGTTAATGCTGCTGCTGTTATTGTTGCTGCTGTTATATATGCTGCTTTTATTCCTGTTGCTGCTGTTACTGCTGCTGCAGAGTAAGTACGGGACTTGTTACTGCCAACGCATACAAAACACGCTATTTGTGAGCAAGTAAGACACATCGCTGCTGCACAATATATTATACATGAATTACCCGTTGCGGATCTATACAGGTGGAGCCGGGGAATGATTTCTAAAAGAGTGCTACAACTGCTACAGCAAATGCTGACCAGTAAATGAAGGTTGAGCAGCGAGCTCATTGGGTACTGATACAGCAGGAACCAATAAGCTGTGCCCTATAGAAAATGATGTGTTTGAAAGCAGACTGAGTTATCTATCAGAGGACATCAGCCTGCACCATCTAGAGTTTCATGACAGAACTGAACTATGACGCTTTTGTATGAACTATCACTTTAAGTTGTTGTCAGTTTGTTGGTTGGTGCATGTGAGTTTATACCGTATCGACTCCGCCGGCCATCAGTTCAGTGATGTTGGCTCTGATCAGCTCTAATGATAACTGCCCCGCGTCTATCAGCTGCCCCAGCACGCCCTGGAAACCCCCCTCAGAGCCTGCGGACGCCCCCATCTGTAGACGCTGATACCCCCGCTGGATGCGTGCCTCCGCTGCAAACACACACACACATAAACACATACACACAACCAGTGTGGGGGATAACTCATTACAAGTAATTGAGTTACATAATCAGATTACTTTTTCAAGTAACTAGTAAAGTAACGCATTACTTTTTCAATTTACAACAAAATTCAAATAAATAACACTAGTTACTTTTTCACATTTATTGACTGACAGCTCTGCTGTCCCCATGTTGAGAGAAATAAAGTGAGGAGGTTTTATGTGTGTGTGTGTGCGTGCGCTGTGTAAACATGATGGTTATTTTAGTTCTAGAGTAAACGTGAACATGCATTTACTCGTCTCACTTGCACGAAAAACATTCAGTATTCCTCAAAATGAATAAAAACAGTAAAATGCAATCTCAGAATTTACGCAAAACTTTTATAATTAACTATATTAAAT